>JANFAB010000177.1:35000-91312 GCA_024613165.1 Pisolithus albus | reverse complement strand
CCCTCCTTGGCGCAGGGCCAACCAAGCTACCAGCCCCAGCGGGCCCTCTGGCTTATCAAGGACCTGGTTTACCCCCACCTCCATCAGTACATCCAGCGTATGCTCCAGGGCCTGGCAACCCACCACCAGGTGGACCTATAGAATCAAACCCCGGTGCTTCGGGCGCTTTGGCCCCTGCTGGTAGCGCAAGTGGGAGTCAGTTTCCAGACGATCTCGACCCCCACAATGTTCCTCCAGAATGGAAGAAAGAAGGTGTTGACTGGTTTGCGGTGTTTAACCCAAAAGTGAAACGGGTTCTCTGCTGATGGCAAATTCCTCGCTACAGGTTGTAACTGGACGGCACAAATCTATGACACCAAATCAGGTCAAAAGGCATGGTATGTCGCATCAGCGTTTTGCGTTGCTTCTCCGTTAACTTTGTTCCGTCGGCAATACTACAGCGTGCTTGCCGATGAGTCAGCTGGAAAGGCGGGAGACCTCTACATCCGCAGTGTTTGCTTCAGCCCTGATGGGAAGTTCCCGTGCTACTGGTGCCGAAGATAAACAAATACGCGTTCGTGCATGATTTCTGTGATATATAATTTTCTGACCCTGTTTTGCACAGCTCTGTTACTACGTATTGGCAGTAGTTCGTCCACTCAGCATCAAGTTCCTCTCCGATGTGGTAACGGAGCTAGTCCATCGTGGAACTGTAGCAAGATACGTGGCCCATACGACAGGGCCAACATGGCTGGTAAGTAATGGACATGATCTTGGACTTCCGTGTAAGGCTGGGGGAGAACTTAGATGAGGAACTCGGGCGACACGAATTAGAGTGCAAGCGCGCGGCGAGCGTGGTTCGGCGAAGGTAGCTCGGGTCGCAACGAGAATCGTCCAAAAGTCTCCAGAAGTAGTGCTTTCAAGCACGAAGGGGTAACCTCGTGTTCATTTTCACGCCATGATCGTCCGGTAAGCTCATTCCCCACATTTCACGGCCAATATCTGACGGCAGGTCCTATTAAGTTTAAACCGCGTCGTCGATACCGTTTATATATGTCGATCCACCACTGACGACGACAGTCTTCGCTCGAACACAAGGACGTCGGCTTTCTCATCATTCATCCGTGTAGGATCTCTTCACACGATCCTGACCGTGACTTTTAACTAGGTTCTTATCGCCTGTCATCACTTGTCATCGATATGCCCCGATGGGACCCGTCCTCATCGCCGATGTCTATGTTATGTCTGCACGTTGTACCTTCGTTTGTTGCTTTATCATAAAGGCACGTTTGCACCCCACATTCCACATCTGCGTGCACGTGCTGATCACGAGCACGTCTTGGCTTACCTTTGTGTCTGTATCCCTTGGACATCGATGCGATTTTCGGCTTGCATCGAGTGACCTAGGCAAATGAGGTGGCCATTCTACCATATGGTAGTTTGGTCCGACCAGTTGGGTGACATCGACTTAGCTCTGATTTGGTGAGTTCATTTGACGGCGTGTAGTTACTCTGCAGCTCATGCCCTTTGCAGTCCCTCTGCGGATCCATATTGACGCTCGATACCGTCACTCTTGCGAACATGCTGCCCCCACAGAGTACCCCCTTCCGTGCCCCTTAGTCTGTCTGAAGAAAGGGTGACACTTCATACTTACAAATCAATTCCTACATTTCGTGAACCCGGACTTACGCCGAGAAGGACACGTGGCGACAGACGACGATAGAGGAGACAAAGGACGCAACCTCCTGAGGCGTTTTGTCATACAAGTCCCCTCTTTCGCCCTAATCTACTCTACTGTGAAGATGCCCCAGACACGAGCGCAAACTAGGGCAATGATGATCGAAGTGAGGGGTTACTGATCTACATTTCTGTCTGGCTAACCTCTGACATCACTCCAGAGATCACGCCAACAACTTCCCCAGGTCTTGTCTTTGTTCCTTTGTATGCCCATCCCGGTACTCATGGCTGTTGTAGTCCACAGTTCTCCTGCGCACGGAAAGGAACATTCAAGTTTTCCTGGAACATGCGCGACACAACCCCACCATTGGTAGAGCTGTGAAGTCGTTTCACATTATTCTCCGTGTACGACTTGAAAAGGTGGCCCCGCTGCGAGATTGCCTCCTTCGCCTCTGCAACATTGCAGATCTACAATTGATCCTACCCTCCCTCAAGCCCTTCCGCTGGGGGCAGCTCCTCCATGGCGTACGATTCCACCAACTTGATTTACTCAGCATCAACGCGCCGCACACCGTCGTCGCTGAATTTCTTGAATATCACATGCCATGACGATGTCCAGGGGGACGTAGTTGCAAAGCTGCGAGATGCAGTTCAATGGACTCCTGCAAGTCGCTTATCGCAGCTGTTTTTGCGTACCCCTTCCGGAGGTCACAAGCAAGGTTGTGGAGAGATGCAACATGATCAGAATGTCCTCGTGGACAGAGATCTAGCATTGCATGTCTGAGTGTCACGAGTTCTTCCAAGTCCTTAACTAGCCCCTGGCTTACATATCTACTTGAGAGACAAAGGATAAGGTGACGGAGCATTGAGGACCGCCAGTACTGATGCCCACGGCGGTGTATTTTCAAACCTGCACGGAGCAGCTGAATCGCCTCTTCCAAGTCGTAGATTTCAGCCTGCTTCTCAAACTTCATCCTCAGGGAAAAACCAAGACTGTGGAGAGAAGCATCACAATCGGGATGCCCCGGTGGACGTAGCGCTAGTGCCTCCCTTTCGATTGTGATGGCTTCTTCCAAATCATCGACTGACCCCGGATTCTCATATCTATTCCAGAGGCAGACAGCAAGGTTTTGGAGTGAGTCGGACCGATCGCCCTCTTCATTCTTGACAGGTCGAAGTTCAAAAGAGTCGCAGTACAAAGTGATTGCCTCGTCCAAGTCGTCGATTTTGAGCTCTTACAGGAATCTCCGCTGGAGGCCATTTGCCAGGTTGTAGAGGGCAACATAACGACCAGCATTCCCTGGAGGACAGCATTCCGATTTCTCTCGTTTACAGGAAACGTCGTCCATTGAAGCGATCAAATGCTGTTATACTGCGAGGTCATTCACGACGGAAATGGTTATGCCTTCAGACAATCAATTGCCATTTGATAAGGACGTCAGAAGCATACCTGTCTAATGTTGGAGCATATAAACCTCCCTCCTCGCGAGACCTTCGCCTACCTCGAAAGTCGCTATGGTCGAATTCCGAGACCTGAAAGCCCAAAGGTTGTTGACGAAGCCAATCGAGAGCACAACTTGCCATTCGAGCAGTGTGCAGCTGAAGACAGCACTCAGAGTGCTGGTAGTAGCAACGACGAGCCAGAAAACTCACCTGGTGAACTAGTGGACAGTCCCAGCGACTGCGCCGAGATCACGACTGGGCACTTAGAACCCGAGACGGAGATCATAGACGCGCAGCGGGTGGACTACCTACCCTTGGTTGAAGTTGGGGCTGTGGACTCGGAACGGCTGGATGAACTTGCAGACACACCTCGAGAGGGAAAGACCCCAGATCTCGAGGATAAGAGTCTGGAGGGGAGGGACAGCGACCCAGGATACTGGGAGATCCTATCCAACGAAGGATACGAGCCAATCGACTCGCCTATCGAAGATACTCAGTGCCTCTCGATGGATGATGAGACAATCGTCAATGTACCAGATCCACCCAGCTCTCGCTCTGAACTTCCTACCATACAAGTCAAATGTCCTACGTCAGTGAAGCGTGTGCCGACACGAACCCATAGTGCTACAAGCACAGATTTCATCTTACCCATGCCAGAACCGATGCCGAAGGACCCAGACAAGGCGGAGCATGGTGGTTGGCATGATGATGGAGCTAGTAGTGGACATCCGGACTCGCACCAAGTCAGGAAATCAATGCTAACTGGAAATAGAGGTCAGCATACCGAGTGCAAGGCAAAACGACCAAACCGCTCACCTACACCACCCACACCATTTCCGAAGCGTACTGGGGACGCCTCCCTACCCTACAGGGTACCCCATCGATGTGGAAGACTGAAATCGAACACTGAAAGCATCAGCAATACTCATACGAGGCGAAACGCCTACTGTGTTCAAGTGGTTCCCAAGTGGATACCTCCGTACCTCTCAACGTCCACAAAACGGCTCGGATACCTTATGGGAGGGTCATGGATGGTAACGGTATGCTATAACAAGGTCAGGCATGCGATACGAGTCGAAACGAGAGGCTACACGCACCATGGTAGCCATACGAATGTTTCGCCCCCCCACGAGATCTTGCTGCACCTCCAGAACATCTCGATTACCTTCTGGCAGCAGGTGATGCCCTCTGTATCGATACCGAATGATGGGAGATGGTCGACGAGCCTGCTTATGGTAAAATGGCTGCCTGTGAGCAGCAGGACGAGGCAAGGTGACGAGCACAGGGCCAAATGGCCAAACGACTTACCTGTGCCATCGAAACCCGCTCGAAGTGACTTCGCACACCCTCCTGGGACCCTCAGGGACCCTCGCCGACGTGGCCGGATCAAAACCGACCTGGGAAACGTCTGCAACGTCAAAACAAGAGGCAGAAGCGCCTCCATACCCACCATTCCCATTTCGCCACCTCGCGAGCTTGCGAGAACCCTCTGGAATGTTGCTAATACGTACTGGCGGCATGGGATACCCCCCGGATGGACGTGCAATGTCAAGATACCTTCGTTATTCGAAACGGCGGCCTCGCGACAGCGGTACAAGGCCAGAGGACACCGCAGGCGAAGGCCCGACAACCTTGCCACTAATCTGAGCTTCAAACTCACCGCCGACGAAAAATTTGTAAGAGCGCTTCACGAGTATATTGTAGTGACGGGAACTTGTCGTTAGCCTAGAGCCTTCCGACCATCTAACTATGGGGAATGTCTCAAGTTCAAAATAGACAGGATGGGCTTCGACGGAAGACACGAATTTGAAGACTGAACCACAATACCAGTGGTTTAACCCAGACCGCTTTTTTGAATTTGTGGGGCTGTCTCGTAGGACTCCGTATCAGACATAGAACTCGACATTCTATCCACAAAAAATGACCTTCTCGAAATCCTTTGTACTTTAATTTAGCCACTCGACATGTGTGACCCAATACCTACACTGCATTTGAACTAACTGTGACAGTGGACGGGTGTTGTTCCGAGGACTCGTCGTGACGTACGTTATGAGATCTTTGTTGCATACCCTCAGCTTCGTACGTGATGTCCGGGCAATGCCTCGAGCCATGCATCTCGTGCAGATAATGACAAACCATTTTCTACCGTACTGGGACTGATGATGGGAAGAGAAATCAAAGTTCGAGCGACATTGCTGGGCCCTTGTAGACGTGCTCATTCTTTCTCATCATGCACGCGTCATGACCATCTGTCCTACACATTGTTTTCGCAGCGCAACGCTGAGGGCTGATCTGGTATCGCTGCAGCTCATGTGCTGGTCGCTGCCTATGCGCTACCCTTATGAGCACGTGCATCACGGCTCGGCAGAAAGGCGAACGGCGGATTCTGATAATTGCCTACATGCGAATTGTTTACAGGCGCCACCCATGCACAATGGTAGTACAACTCTGTCAAATGTAAATTATTTCGGGAATCGGCACCTCCTCGTCCTGCAATTTTTTCAGCAAATATTCGATCACGCTCAGGGCGGCTCGACGGATTATTGTGGTGAAAGACAGTCGCAAATCCCTGGGGTACAATTGCAAGAGGTGTGCAATGAGTACCTCTGTACCAGGGATCAAAAGCAGCCTCTAACCATTTACAGGCCGTCAGTTATTAAATCCCAATAGCAAAGCAACGACCCACGTCATAGATGTTCTGTGCACAGTAGGCTATAAACAACATGCCACCAATAATCCCAAGTGCAGCAAGCACGTGGACCCTCATCTCCAGTAGTGAGCGAATGGCGTTTTTCAGGGCGAGATTCTGTGTCCAAAGATTCAACTTAACGACCCTCAAAGACGTCGAAAGCACTATTCGAAAACCATTAATGCGTTCTGTAGAACATGAGACCTCTCACCATTATTCTTGCTTTTCCATACCTTGACGTAGGTGTTTTCCGCAGTTTCGGCAGTTGCGGTAGCTATTACAGTACTACCGGGATATTCAAAAGTCTAGCGCATGCTGGTCAGCGACCCGAGAACACGAATAGATCATGCAACACACGGCGATGGCTTGGACAATGCACCCTGGAGTAAAGGTCAAAAATGGCTTCCGCGGATGAGAGATGTTAATATACCTTCATGCTCTAACAACTGAAGGGGCTCCCCTGACGGCATTTCCCAGATACGAACAGCTCCATCAGACGAACCACTGACAACAGCAGTACCATCCCGGAGCCAGGCCACTTGCACCGGAATGTTTTTCGCTTCCGAGAGAGGTCGGTTCTTGAGACGTATATCAGGGTGAGACCGACCTAGGGAATATACGTCAACACCATCACCCAAATTCGTCAGGGCGACGTATTTCTTGTCAGGGGAGAGAGCAGCATGACCGCTAGCATGGTCTTCAAAAAGGCATCCGTAGAATGATATCTTTAAGCACTTACACAATTTGGTGACTATGGATCGGATTGATCTGCCAAAGTTGCTCGAAAGAGAGAACATCCCAACAACTAACATTTGGACATTCCAATACCTGAGATACCAGCTCGGAGACACTTACACTACACCATGATTGAGGTAGGCAACGACCAGCTTAGTACCTCGCTCCCTAAATGCAATCGCTCGACCACGTATCCTCTTGTCAGGTTGCTCTGCCATAAGTGGTAGTTCCCTTGGTGCCGGGAAAATCTTGAAAGTAGCATATTCGTCTAGAAAACGTCAATATTACCCTTTACTACCATTAACGCAACGCACTATGGGAAACCTCTTTCGCGATGTGGATCTCCGAGCCTACAGCAACAGCAACGTAACCACTGTATTCATCAACAGAGAGCGCATAAACTGGGGCTTTGGTGCCAGTGAGGACGGAACCAGTCGATTCCTGCATCTATCAGTAGAATTAGTTTGTTCTTTGATACTGTCAGTCGTATCCCTACCTCCGAGTTTTCACAAATAGCCAGGGTACCATCCGAGCAGCCGATAAATAAGCGATACAAATGTCGAGGATCCCATGTAAGGCTGAGGATGGCAGAAGGAAAGGCGATACGGGACATCAGAGTGCCGTCGCGTGGCTCCCATATGACGAGGCTTCCATCCTCACTTCCACTCGCTAATCGGCTTCCGGTTGGAGAAAAGGCAAGAGAAGTGATTGAATGGATATGGCCATTTAGACTATGCTCAAGTGTAAATGGGAGGAAGGGTTTCATTAGCTGAGGGGTGGTTGGTGTGGCGTACCAACGGTGGGCAGTGCTTGTATGACTTTGAATGAGTATGGAAACCTTATATATGAATGCATGTCGATTTGGATCGCTTGAATTCAGGTGAGGCACTGGAATGTGTACGGCGATAAAGCCATCTCGACATATCATGTTAAAACCATGAACTATGACTACGCAGAGGACGGTTCTGTAGTCTAAGCCGAATTCTTATCATATAGAAGAGTCGTCGAAAGCCATTGAAAACCCGCTAACACGAACATACTTAACGCTAGGGCAAAGACACAGTCAAGGAGACGTTGACGCCGTTGTGAAAGTGAATTATCACGACCGTCTACCGTAATATTCTCCTTCTGGCACTCATTATCATCAACGCACCGAGGGAATAGCTATCATTTAGTAGCGCTTACCTCAGTTGACCATACTCGAAGGAGTATTTGGTCGCTAGTGCTGGAAGACCCACCAGCGATGAAATGCTTGCCCACTTGAGACGAGTTATACTATACACCTGGATCAGGCATATGCGGAGGGTATAAAAGAACGTCACGGCATACACTAACAACTTGTACGGTGTGAAGCTCTGCGTGCAATGTCAATGATAGCTACAAAGATGTGCACTTAGAAGACATACCTGGACCATGGCGTAGCACCTGCGCCAATTGCCCCGAGTTGACGTCCCACAACAATATTTGTCCATTGTCGGTACCAGTAATCGCCACTTTTCCATCCGAATTGAATTGGACGTGGCATATATAATTTCGCCTTATTTTCAACCGGAGATGCTGAATGTGATGCAGCGACGACGTTGGTTGGTGTGCCAAGCGATATATATCGACACCATCAACGAGGTTCCACACAAGTAATGATTGAGAGGTTTCATGGTACGCAGTGCTCCCTCTGAAAGCAAGTAAAATTACGAATGACCAAAAGAATCCGAAATGCAGAACGTACATGCGCGTCCTCATTTTATGCTGGAATATTTGGTTCCATGGTGCGATCTTCCAGGCGATGCTAGAATAGAACAGAGTAGAACTTCGGTTAACGACGACTGACAAGTTAGGGCCGTACACTTCACATGAATCTAGAAATGCAAACATGATGCAATGACCTTGATCAAAGAAGTGGGCAGATATCGGCAGAGAAGGTAGCCGCGGATGCTGAGGTGGTGGGTGGACCTGGACTAGGTGGAGGTTCACTGTACCCCCTCGTGAACAAGGTAACGACGGAACGACCAAGTGTTCAGCTCACCTCTGCCTTCCTTCATTATTTGATACAGCGCGATCCTCCCTTGTGTAGTTAAAACCAAAAGCTTGTGGGTTTGGTCGAGTTCCATACACTCCACCGCAGAATCAAAGACTGTCTCCATATGGACCCATTCAAACAGTACCTGCCAATTTTGAGCGATCGTTCTTACTTGTATACTATCCGACTCACTGATCCGACATTGAAACGCCATATGACAAGTGTCCCATTCGCGCCTGCAGACAATAGATAATAAATGTTGGTGTGAGCATCGTCACAAAGCCACTTAAGGGACACCACGGGGCCCTGCTTCGGTTTTAAGCGTTTGCGAAGACTTCCGTCCTCCAATGACCAAATGGTGACATGCCCGTCATCACCTTCTTGCCGTCAGTATCACTACCACAATACGCCAACGACTTACTACCACTCGCAATATGATTCCCATCGCCCATAAATGCGATGCAATTAATGGGACCGCGATGTCCTTCAAGGGACCACTTCAGCTTGTACTCCATCGACAAATGGCATACGATTGATGTAGGATTATGTAAAGTTCAGAGGCAACAGAGGTCCTCCATTAAGTAACGAAAACGTACTGACAAATCCATCAGACAAGGTCGCACGCGCCAGTGCACGGGAAACAATTCACGAAACCACATGTACATACTGGATGGTGTCAGTCGTAAATGAGATTAATTTTGCAGTTGATTAATAGCATTTGGTACAGAAAGACAGACATAAAATGAGATAAGAAATGACACTCGTACTAACTAGCCGAGGGGAAACCATTGTCATCGAATTTGCACTCGTCCGGTCGTCCTAGATCTAAAAGATGAGCGTGTTTCAAAACGTCATGATGCGTGATAAAAAAAACTCACCAGATTATTAGACTTCATCGTAAAAGATGTCTGCCCAAATGTCAGGCTCGTCGAGGTGTGGATTGGGGTCAACCTGTTTCGTCGGGGGTCCTAGAATATCATTTACCACGTTGATCATACTCCCAGCGAGGTCGTTTTCGATAGGCTTGCTTTCCACATCGGTTAGACAACCAGCAGTCGGACAAGTATAATGGACCACATAAATATACTTGTTCTCGAAGAGTTCCTTGAGCTTCGCCGCCGTCACTGGTTTCTGCTTCAGGTGAACAGGAACGTCTCGCCATTTCAACTGCTTCAGCAGACAGCTGTGGAACCATTCTCGGAGGCAGCCATAACAGAAGGAGTGGCCGCAATTAACCAAACTGGAAGGCGTGAGGAATGATTACGTTGCTACACACATACTTAGAGCACCTACATGAACAGGCGATCAATGCATTTCTGACATATACCACATTTGACGGCGTCAGCGTGTGTGGCTGTGAACTAGCAGACGGAATATAGATGATGAGCGCGTGCCTAAATCACGTGTTCTGCGGTACTCACTCGTTCCAACGTCTTGCGCAGATTTTCCTCCGCGCCCTTGGCATCAGCTTGTGCCTTCTCTGCTGTTTCTTTCTCAGCCATCAACTTTTGATTTTCCTGCACGCGATCAGAATGTGCATCATACAAAATGATTTCGTCTACCTTACGAGTTCGCTTCGCGTCTTCTTCGAGCAAATCGACGATCTGCGACATCTTCTGGATCAACTCCTTGGGATCAAGCTCCTTATCACTGTCGGTGAGGAGGTTCAAACCACGTCGTGCAGATTGACTCTTGCGCGGAGAGCATCTCTGAGCATTGGAACGAATGGGGGCCATGAAGAGCAATCGTATTAGGCAGGGCGATGATACAATGGGGAGTGACGGTGATGGTGAGTCAAATCAGCCCAGTGTCGACGCACTTATAGTTGCAACAGTCCCTCCTTTCAGAACGAGATTTCTCACAATTCGCTCGCAGTCGTCATTGCCTCATTGCGCAGACACGAGACTATTGTGCTGTCATAGCTGAGTTTGTGGTACGAGCACCTTACTTCGATTTTTCACAATCTCAACACGTTGCGATGGGTAGCACAAAGCATCTATTTTCACTCTTCACCAAGTCACACTCGTGGGTCATCGCCGATGTCAAAGCCGCCATTTTCGAAAGCTTTCTTATATTGCGAGCGAAAGGTAGAGTCCACGTAGCACGGCATCTTCATTCTTCACGAATTCACACCGGCGGATCATCATCGATGTCATGGCTAATTTCACCTCTTTGTCTTTAGGTTCTGGCCAAGGGCGGATCAATCACCGATGTCATGGAACCTTACCTCTTCTCGGAGTCCTCACCCTAGTTCTGGTCAGGGAGGTAATTCTGATCGAAGACACCACTTTCATCCTTCACAAGATCACGCCAACGGATCGTCACCGATGTCATAGCTGACCCTACCTCTTTGTCTGCTACTCCCCACCCTAATTCGGATGGGAGAATGATACTTCCCTGTGATTGACAGCTGCGCCTTACCCTCGTGGCAAGCCGGATTCCGGTCCCATGCGGTATCGTAGTACCTCTATGGCTCTCGTTGAATTCGTGCAGGGCTCGAATACTCGTGAGCTGCTTGGAATTTTTGGTGGCCAATGACAACGGTTATCACGATGGTTGGAACCCGGTCTGGAGAGCACGTATGTGCAGACATCCGACCGTTTCTTAGTGTAGGTGTGCATATTTAGTTTGATTTTGGCCTACGTCACCAATCATTCAGGTCCTTTATTCCTTCACAGGTATGGGTGCGGGTGCAGAGGTGTTAACAAATCTCAGAAAGTCTCTTTCATACGCTACCTCGATTTATTTGAGTCCCAGCCCTTCCCTCTCCTTCGCCTGTGCTGCGCCCCATGGATTCTGAAGGTTGGAGTTGTTAGTTTTCTTTCTCAGCTTATTCGTTTCATACCGTACACAGATTCCTCTGGCGAGCTGGGTGACGGCCGTTCGGCCCCTAAACGATCCCCGGACGACGGGTGGACACAAGGACATCATATTCCCAAGTCGTCGAAAGCAGATGTAACGTCGGTTGCGCCGCAAATAGACAAAACGGCCGTATCAGAAGAACAAGCTGCCCGAACATCACAGCTACGACTGCTTAGCACCCTCAAGCAGATGATGTGGGGTCAGTCTTCGCAAGATCTTGTTCCCCCGGTAAGAACTCTCCGTTGAGGTGAGATAAGATACACAGAGCCTGACTGGACTGTAGCCTGGACTTCCTGTTGTGGCGCCTACGTCCGGTCAACCTCCATCACGTACTGGAACAACAGCCTCATCTAAACGGCCGAAGCGGCCTTTGAGACGGCCGAGAGACTCAACCCCAGTCTCGTCTATACAGTCAAGAGACTCCACCCCGGTCTTGTCTATACAGTCAAGAGAGTTAACCCCGGCCGATGAGCGGACACCACCCGTCTCCAGAGAGCACACACCTATTCATTTGAGTCAAGTCCAACAGCCATCAACACCGTCGAGTGGTTCTACGTTTAGGGCGCCTGTGGCAGTACCCTCCCCCAGCGCACCACGTCCCACTACTATACAAGTATACGTCTCATTTCAACTAATATAACTAATATCCTGTTCTAATACGATGTCCGTTTATCCAGGAAATATTGGATTCACAAGCCGTGCATGACAAAGGGAAACAGAGAGCCTTCGAGGCAATTTCACTTCCGCAGAGCGAATTTCATCTGCAAGGTCTGGACCTTCCTCCATGGCCATCCATGTCTGAGCCGCCCATGCCGCCTCCGCAATTCTTTACTGCGCTGAAAAATATGCAGGCGTGGCCCCAGTTCCCGGTTACGAATTCCACTACCGTAGGCACATCGTCGCGCCTGTTACCAGTGACCTCCACACTGCACACTCCATCCATTCCTGCCCCATTTCCATTACCTACTCCGCCGCAGCCAGCGAGGCCAAGCACACCTACTTCCACCCCCGTTATTGATCCGGCAAGTTCTGTACCTAGGACGTCTTCCGATCTTCCACCAGCTCAGTCAGGTCCATCCATCCGTGCTCGGCCTGATGATATCAGCGCACTCAGCGGCGTCGTTGCTCCGTTGCTATCCTACTTTTCATCAGGAATGGACATGTTATTGAACTCCGTTCAGAAATCGCAGTCAAATTCTCATGAAACCGTTATGAAGGAGATTAGTACCATCCGCGAACATCTAAGCGCATCTAATCCAGCTGCGAAGGATCAGCCGGGTCTTGGTGGAGGGGAAAGCGGCTACTCATTCCGCCGATCACGGAAAAAAGCTGCCAAACGACGTCATTTTGTTGCTGCTGACCCACGGCTCCCTGTCACTAGCCAGGACGAACAAGAACACTCGGTATTCTTGGTAAGGTATCATCTTTATCCTTTATACTTCGTTTTCATTTTCTCGACAGAGATGCATTCGCAAGCATACCCTTACTTTACTGAAAATAAGCGGATACAAGTATTTACGAAATGCGAAATGTACCCTCACGCAGCAACAAGTCGACGAGTATGAGCAAGGCCTTCCGGGCTGCCTCCAAATCACTGCGACTGACTTCATGGTTGACTGTTTGCATAATCGAGATTCACCGTTCAACCAGGACGCGGCCAATGTTTTCACTGAAGACTTTCTTGAGAAGATTACAAGACACTCTTGGTACGCTTCGGCCAATATCCCAGACCGTTACCGCAACCATGAGACGATTCGCAACGCATTCATCGCACATCTTGCCTATGTCAAGTGCCGTTACAGGGAGGTAGTTACTGCTGTCGATGAAGACCCAGACAAAGCGAGACGAGCGACGAATGCTCGTCTACAGAAATCTTCCCGTGGCTCCAGGAAAGTTCGCGTAAGTTCACCTTATCTTCCTTCTTTTCTGAATCGAATCTGTTTGTTTAGCTACTTAAAATGCGTCTTGACGCAATGGCGGACCACCCAACGCTCCGACGACACCTCCCTCTTATTAACGACTTAGGCACCCAAGCCATGAGCTCAGACGAATCGGAGGATGAGGTCAGAAGAACCATATCCTATCCTCGCATATACCCTGCTTGGCGTAGCCAGCAGCTTGCTACTATTTTATGGCAAGCAGATGATGTGGCAGCAGCCAACGCTGCGGTCTCGATTGGTAAACGCAAGAAGGCGGGGACTCAGCTTCGACTTCGCCCTCACAGCGCGAAAGTCAACACCGCAGCAGCTGCCCCCCCTGGACTTCCCCGTAACTGCTACAACACGTCTTGGCTTGCTAACTTGCTTCCATGCCAGGTCAAGGCACTCCGAGTTCAAGATACGGACTACGACTTCAGCAGTCATGGCTCGCCTAGTTTACCCACTCCATCTAACGCCATGCAGTCTTAATGTACGATATGTACGATACTAAAATGTAGTATCATTGTGTTTGAAATGTATGATTCTGTTGCGACCATTGGCCTATGACATTATCCGTCCAAAATGGTTTGTGAGGCATCGGTACACCGCGTCCTCACCCTCAACTTTGCCTTATCAGCACCGACCTTGTTCTTAAGGTACATCGCAGCAAAATCCTGCGCAGGCCATTGGTCCTGATAGTTATTGAGGACTGGGAATCGCGCTCGAGCCTGTAGAATAATTTTGCTTATCACCCTTTTCGTTGTCACAGAATCGGCCGTGTCAATCTTACCGCATTAAGGAACATTACTACTGCCGCAGGTGCTTGGTTTGGAAACGTTAACCGCAAATCGAGGTATTTTTCACATACCTCATGCAGCCCCTCCTTTTTTCTGTAAGCACAGCATCCGTCAATGTGACTCGATCGTGGCTTACCTGCACGCACTTGTACGTCTTCTCGTTCCAATTTAGCACCTGACGCAGTGTGTACCCTCCGTGATTTGGTTTTGACAGGGCGCCGCGTGGCCGAGGAATCAAACCGCTAGGTGACGGCTCCGCCTGTTGTCCCTGCGACAGGCAAACGGTATCGAAGTCGAATATTCGGCGAAGGGTGACATTGGATGCGCTGGGGCTTGGACTGCGATCTCGGTCAAAGATCCTTCTGAGAGTTATGGGAGGATAGTATGGCCGGTAGTCCATTGAAGTGCAGGAAATGGTGAGCGCGTCTCCCCCATTGGGAGCCTTTAATGTCAACAGTAACAGATCTTTTCCCCCCGATTGCTTTGTGCAGCCGTGAAGACGTGAAGATTGGCCTTGGGACCTCATGGCTGCGGAGTTTCTCCCAAAGCCTTTGTGCTCCCTTAGTCTCCCGATCCCGGAGCTTTTCCTGATGCCTTTGCGCACCCTGCAGATGATTGGGACACGAAATGTTGCATGGATCGATAGTGAAACTCATGATGGAGACTGTATATAATGGTGGGTTTCCTGCTTCCTGGCAATCCGAGTTGCCAAGGTCGCATTTGCGCATCATGTCCTCTGCTGTATATCCCATCCCTGGTGGTCCCCGTAATATGCTACAGATGTATGTCTTCAGTTTTAAGATACGCGTATCCCGTCATTGACAGGTCGATGCAGGACTCACAACATACTCGCTACGGAGAACGTCACTCTAACCCAGTTATGGGCGACGACTCTTGTGCCTACCACTCCACCAGTTTCGGCCTCTGTGATGCTCGTAGCACCGCAACATTGTGGCCATTTCCGTAAGTAACATTGCTCGAGCCCGATTGCTCTTGATCACTGATTGACTTGACAGCGTGGTTCCTCATCAAGTCGCCGATTATCAACTTCGTGCGCTCTTTGCAGCCCACTCCGGTCGAACATGATCTGCGTATGTTTGCACTAACGTGGGCTGATCGGGTATGAGCCAGTCTATTATGTTGCTTGATGCCATCCAACACTACCCATAGGCAAACGCTGTGCAGTTCTCCGTCGAGGGCAAAACATTCTTACTCTTTTTCTGTGATTCGGCTATGTTCTGGTGCTTCAAATATATGGTACACTGCCGTGATCAAGTGGATCGCCACCGTCACCATGTCCCCGAGCTTAATGCGAAAGCTCTATTGGACGCGTTTCTTGACTTCAAGATCCCTATGGAGGTACCGTTGGGGATCAGAAGTACGGTTCAGAGGTTCGCTTCCTTTGCTACCATCACATTTAGCTGGGCTGAATTTTCCTTCACAGTGCCGAAGTCTGCGAACAGCATGCAAACTCCTCCCGGTATGATTCTCCCTTTTCGCGTTATTCCAATTAACATATCTTAGTAGTCGCAGCCCTGCAAATTACCATGATAAAGGAGTTTCAGCGTCGACTGACCAAGGGGAACTTACAGTGTATACCTCGTTCACTCCATGCCTGCCGGATGGCATTGACTTATTCTTCGCAGTTCGGTATGCTCTCGACTACAATCACCGGCAAGTGAACACAGTGGTATCCACGATGATGCTGAGAGAAGGTGAGTACACATCATGCTCGATCATTTCCAACACGGAAATATCCCTCAACAGCCTCGACATTCCTCAACGTCAGTCGACTGCTACGGATGACTGTCCAGGTGGCATGGGTGAGCGCACTCCAGGACCGACAGTCTCAGACATGCGTCCTGCTGCCCATACCTCTCGATCTCACTCAATTGTTATGGGCGACGATGCAGGCGGCACCAGTGGATCTGTTCAGCCTGCGGTGGGTGCTCTCCCTTACCTTTCAGCAGACAGTCCTACTAATCAATGGTCTGATCGTTGTTCTCAGCTACTGGACCCGATCAACTCAGGTGAGGGGGGTACTGCAGATTGCGACTTAACTGTCCGTCGGAAGAAGAGGAAATTGATGTAGTAGTGCTTCGCCCTACTTCATTATCTACGATCTGTAACGGCTAGTCATTTAGGCTGGCCACAATTGGTATCATTAGACTATATTCACGTTGATGCATGTCAAACATATGTGGCAGCCTCATGGTTAAGATTCGTGATGAACATCTCAGCGCAGCAAGCACAAAGGAAATACCACCGCACTTATAATAAGCACTGCACATAGCATCCCACCTAGCATTCCCCCCCTTTCCCCCTGCATAATGCAAGCCGAGAGACGCATTGCCCGTTTACCGGTATGGATTGTTGGCACTCACTGCTACCCAGTTCTCTCGTTCAAAAGCAATTTCAGGACAATTCTCGGGACGATCTCCTTGGACGAATCCGACTTGTCAGGTGTATTCATGACATGGTATGCTGATAAGATAAATCCGTGTGTGCATGAACTAATGGCACTTACCAGTTACTAGACAAAGTACTCTTGCTCCTTGGACAAGAATGTCACGGAGATCTAAAGGTGCTGTCTTGTGTGAATGCTGTTCAATTCCCTTAGTGATGTGCCATCAATCCAGGGCCGCGATGGTGGTAGAGTCACGCCAGCTCCGGTTGATATTGCAGACAAATTACTCAAGCTCAGATGCCGTACGGCCATCACCACTTCTATCGTCCTCATAGCTTTAATATGGATAAGCGTCCAAACTGCCGGGTTCATCTGTGATGGGGTTAACCTTCTGGCTAACATGAGTTGGAAGTCAATGTCGTTTGCTTCATCGATGATTTTTGTCTTGTTACTTACCGTTCTGTGACGGTCAATTATCGTCTTGAAGTCAAGGAATTCAGTCAGATTGCATTTACTAGTACTTACTCGACCGAGTCTCGCGATAAGCGACGTGTACACTTTCTTGTAGCACCAATATCCTAAGACAGCGCGGCGCTGAGCATGTGTATCAAGGATTCAAGACTCCAAGGATACCTGCAAGCAAACCATGAGTCGACCACAAAAACACATTCTGAATCGGAGTCGGTTCTCTCTGCCAAGGAGACAAAAGGCATAATATTGGCCAATGAAGTGCTGTAAAGGATACAGGCCGATACTCATTGCAGCGCGCGAAGGATTACACGATTGTACTTACATAACCTAGCCTAATCGTAAGATATTGTAGTCTAAGACCCAAGTTCCGCAAGTCGATTTTCCCACCACGAATTCGGAGAGCACCGTAAAGTGGATTCAACTTGAAGTTGCAACTAGTCTTCCGAGGAAGAGAATAAAGTTCTACGCACTACTTCTTGTGAGAACCGACTCAATTATGTTTGTTGGCTCACGAGAAAATTCAGGGAAGGCGATGCCATCTGCGAAACATCGATGTAAATGCCAAGTCTATGGTTGTATCAGCGGAGTAGATCCAGACCCTTGGATGCAACTTCCAACCCCTGGTCGCCTATTGCCCCCATCTACGGCCTACCAGCATCGTCGTGATGATAAAATCTGGTGTGTGGCCAAACAATGTGAACGCACGGAACTCGGTCTGCTCGTAGCCACCAATGCACCAGAGACCCATGGTGAAGATGTCGTATTGTCCCGGCCACATCAGAGTGAGTTGGGAAATGCATCTCCTTTTGTTCCCAGCACACCGCTGGAAGTCTCTGACCAAGGTATGTTCATTTATTTCCGGAAATGATGGCAATCTCACATATTCAAGCGGAATCTACTTCGACTGCTTCGCTTCAATTATTGCAGCAATATCGTGACATGTTCCACTCTTCGGTCTCGTCCTTCACTCCACCTCGCCTCAAATTTATGTCAGACCATCCGACCGCTGCGGGTGCTCCCCCTCCTATCGATCCCAGCGATCAAGGGGGTTCACGGTGTGAGTCGACGTGTGGATCTATGGCGAAAACACCACAAAACCAACACAAAGACAAATGCCGAGTTGGTGGTTTACCTGCGCGGACTTTGGCTCGAGGGATCGGTTACAGCGAAATGGGGAGGGGTTCTGCACACCTAGATGACTAGGGCAGAAGGGAATGGTGCTCCTGATGAGAGGGGAGCAGGGGGAACTGAGAAAAGCGAAGTAATATAGGCTACTCGGAGCCTAGAAGCGACGCAAGATGAAGAAGAATGACAGTAAATAGACCCTTAATGGAGCCTCAGATACTGCAAAGATAAAGAAGATAATGAGGGGCCTTAGAGCGACGACAATAAGGCAGATAACGTCGATAATGATTGGGCAATAGTCTCTCTACACAGGGGACAGTATCCTATGCAGGGGGGGCTACTTGCTTGTCTTGTATGTGTATGTATGCTACTTGCTGCGACGTATTGGTACTTATATACAAAAGGTAGCGCAGCCTGAAGTAAATAGAGGGAAACACTTTGTAAGGGGTTTGTAAGCGATTGGTAAGAGGATTGGTAAAGGATTGGTAAGGCCGAGCAAGGCTGAGTAAGGACAGTAAGCGATTGGTAAGTAAAATCAGTCAGCATGACGAAGAATATCACAAATCATTTGAAATAGAATGAGTCATTAAGGAACGGATGAATAATGCGACAGAAAGGGGGATGAGTAAGCGCACTGGTCACTGCTGAATAAGGGGGTATGACTGCAAATGAGTCACTCTGACTCCTAGATCTGAGATCCAGATTCATTGGGGCGATATGCTGCGCGTCCGAAAGAAGAACTGTGGGGATTTCTGCCAGGGGCCAACTTTGGGGGTCTCCAGGGTAGTCAGGGCTTAGGATTTCGCAACTTTCCCCCTTCTCTCCTCTCTGCAAAGCGACCTGTACCAGGTGCAACTAGTGCTCTGGAGGGCATGAGGAGGAGGAGGGGCCATCTTCTCCAATGAGGGCAGGGAGAAGTGCCTCAAAATCGTCATGAATGCGATCAGATAGTGTAGATGATAGTAATTGGTACTGGAGCTGTCGCAATTTTGGGAGAACGAAAGACGAGATCGAGAGATAGACGTTGCAGGGGGCAGGAAGGAAAAATCCGTAATCCTTTTCGACTGGAGAGACCGAAACAACCACATAAGACCTCTCAAGCCTGACGACAGACTTGAGGCGACCAAAGAACGTCTTCCTCGACGTCAGACTGACGAGAAGAACGTGCTGTCCCAGAGCGATAGGATGGGAGGTCATGGACGAGGGAGGGATGAACCAGGAGGCTTCAGGGCAAGAGCTAGTGGGGATTCCTGGCAAGTACTCGTAGTTATTCTCCCTAGCAAAGGACACGAGCGAAGAGACGGTCGAGGAGGTGGCCATTACGATAAATATTGGCGAAATGGGCGTTCGTTGGTAGAAATGATGCAGAAAATCGTGGAGTGCGCGGATCGTTACCAAATTTGGTAGGCAGGATGGCGTGGTCGAGAGCTTCCTGTGAGCGTGGGAATGGTGTCGATATCTTTAAAATTGACGGAGATATTCGAAAAATCGGAATGCCGTAAACTAGCGCTCAAAAAGTTTTTTCGGGCGCTCGAGCGGTTTCTTCCCTAACGTTAAGGATGGTTCTTGTGCGATGGATGACTGCTGGCAATATCAGTCATTCTTCGCATTAGGGCTAGGCTTCTCCGTTCTCCGTTCTTCATCATTCAGCTTCTGAGTCCATGCTCACGTCGCCAAACACCTTTGGTGCGTGACATCCGCCAGCAACAAGAAATGCAATCGTCCCCGATTGCGACCAATGCAGCAAACACAAACGGGTGAAACAAAGAAAAGAAAAAAAAAAGAATCTGAAAGGAGTGGCTGGAGATAAATGAAAAGTAGTGAAGGAAATCATGAGAATTCATCAGAGTCATAAGCATTATTTTCGTTCTCGTCGTCATCTTCGTCATCGTCATTGCTTGGCTCATCGTCTCCACTGAGGAGGATATCGTCAGGTAAAGGAGTGTCGCGTGAGTAGTAGGGAATGAGTCGGAATGCAGCAATGCCTCGTCTAGAGATAGTGCCATCGAGTTCTTTGAGGACGTAGGAGCCTCCCTTGGTGCGACGAACAACTTCATAGGGACCAAGGTACCACGGCTTCGATTTTCGATCAAGCTCCTTCTCAACCTGGCTATTGCGAACCAAGACAAGGTCTCCAGGCTGGTATGATGACTTTGCAAGGCGTAGGGCATACTTTCTTTCGAACTGGTCTTTGGATCGTAGGCGTGACTTCTGTAGGGTAGTAAAGGCGGCATGGATATCATCTTGTCTCTTCTCCAATTGGCGAATGCGAAGTGAAAGAAGCTCCTCTGAGCTCATTCCAGAATAAAATCCTTCAACGAGATACGTAGATTCAAAGAGATCGAATGGGAGAATGGGATCAAGACCATGAAGGAGGAAGTAGGGGCTGAATCCAGTAGACCGTCGAGTCGTCACTTTGTCTGCAAAGAAAGCATGATGGACCTTGGTAGGCCAGAGATTGAGATCGCCTTCGCAAGCCTTAACGATAGCTTCTCGAATGATAAAGTGTCCTCGCTCCACAACTCCATTAGCTCGAGAATTGTAGGGCAAGATGCGAATCTGAGGGATAGAGTAGCGCTGCATGAGTTTCTCGAAAGCACCCTTGATTTCACTGCCATTGTCAGTGACAATCTGAGAGACCATTCCATATCGACAGAGTATCTCTTCCCAAAAGAACTTGGCGAGATTATCCGCATTGGCATGTCTGAGAGCACGGCCTTCTGCTGTGAGGGAAAGATCATCTCGAGCAGCAACAAGATAGCGATAGCCACGGGCTTTGGGCATGAGCATGATGTCAACATAAACCTTCATGAAGATTCGGGGGGATGCAGAGATCGTGATGGGGATTTCAGTTTTACGAGTGCTGCGAATCTGGCATGCATGGCATGAGCGAACGTGATGGGCGACATCCTTGTACATCTGAGGCCAATAGAAGCGCTCTCTGACTGTCTGAAAGACTCCAAAGACGCCTCTGTGACCGAGTTCTTCATGGGCTTGATTCAGTATCTGTGCACGAAGATCTGGGTCAAAGATAACTTTGACAGGGGTACGGGAACCTCGACGTTTGAAGAGATGGCTTCCATGGAGGAAGAACTGCAAGGATCTACGAATGAATCGCTTTCGTGAGGTGTTGGAAGGGGAAATGGGAAGTTCGGTGGTACGAAGGAAGTGTAGGATTTGGCGTAACTGGGTGTCTTGGGTCGTATCATTGGAAAGGAACGATGGGAGCGTCATGGCGTCATAAGGAAGGGGATGAGTTTCTGCAAAGAAAAGAACGTTCTCTAACCAATCGTCGGCTTCTTCTGCATCAATACGGCCCTCCTCGTAGTCTTCCTCGGTAGGTTGACGACGAGAGAGTGCATCAGGACCACGGTGCTTGATAGCGGGTACATGGATCAACCTGAAGTCAAAGAGAAGTATACCTTCGATCCAGCGATTGATCGTTGCATTGGGCTGAAGATCTGGGTCATTAAGCATACCCTTGATATACTTGGCGTCGACTTCGATCCATAGGTTACGAACACCGTAAAGATGGATGCGGTAGTGTCGTAGTGCTCTGAAAAGACCGTAAAGCTCCAGCTTAGGCTGGCTGTAGCGTGATTCTCGTTCGTTGATAGGGAGTGAACCGTAGCGAGCAGGGCGTTTGCATCCTTCTGAGTCGTACTGCGAAAGAATGAATCCTATGGCGACATTGCTGGTGTCGACGGAAAGAACGACGGGGGAATCAGATGAGTAGTCGATGGGGCGAAGGGCAGGGGCAGTTGAAACGGCGTGCTTCAAGGCGTCAAACGCCTCCTGTTGGGGCTCTCCCCATTCGAACGGAGCATTCTTGCGATAGAGGTCGACCAGCGGCCGAGCCAGCTGCGAGTAGTTCGCAATCCAGATACGAACGGTACCACAGAGGCCTAGGAACGACCGTACATCTTTGGGCGTAAGGAGCGTTGGCCAATTCACAATCTTCTTCACCTTGCTGTCGTCAGGGGAACGACCACGAGGATGGCAGGTTTGGCCAAGAATAGTCACATGAGGTTGGCAGATCTGAGATTTGGGACCGGAAAACGTTCCTCCGGCATGAGCAAATCGATGCATGATCCGATGTACGTCATTGGCATGTTCCCAAATGAAGCGCCGGATGCCAGAATTCTCGGCTAACGTTTCGGCATGGCCATTGGCATCTTCGTAACGTGTAGCAGGGCCTTTGATAGGCAGATCGTCGATGAAAACGTTGGCGATGTGAGGGATTTCGTCCTGAAGAATGAATGCTGTGCAATTCTGGAATTCTGATGGCGAGTTGGTGTAGCCTTGAGGCATGGCAGTATGGCGTAGCAAGCCAAGCGGCGTCAGGAATGAGGTAAGATCTCGGCTATCAGGGTGAAGTTGGCGTGCGTCGAAGCCGGAGAAGAGATCAAACACGGTATAGCATTGCCGGCCAGTGAACGGCTCCACAAAGTCGTCCAAGATAGGAGGAACACCAGCGTCCCGAATTGTAACCTTATTGAGAGGCTGCAGATCATGGACGATTCGGATCTTTCCGTTCTTCTTCATAACACAAAACCATTTTGAGCGATAGGAGGACTGAGCCGGTTCATAGAGTCCGGCTGCAATCTTATCCCGAAGAAGCTGTATGACTCGGTCTCGGATACCGGGCGGGATCGGAATGTTACGATATTCCCATGGCTCGTGGGGCAGGACAGGGATTATGTAAGGCGAGAAGTAATCAGATCTGAAGTTGCCGCGTTCCGATTCGTCAAAGGCAAGCGCGCGCTCGTTTAGCTTCATTATGTGGCAAAAAAGTTTTTCCTCTTCTGGCCACAGGAAGTTGTCGGCATTTAATTTCATGGAGTGCAGGCGTTCCTTGGTAAGCTTCTTCATGGGAACGAAAGTAGGGGGGTGAGGCGTGAGTGGAATAAGGGATTTAAGGGGGTCTTCCGGGAAACGGCGATGAACGTGTGCGTCTTCTGGATAAACGCCCGGAACAGGTTTGACCTTGCGATCAACTCGTTTATAAGCGCCATATACTGAGCGTACATTGTCACCATCTGGGTTTTCTGTATCTGTAACAAGAGATCGTCTAAAACGTAACAAATCAAGGAAATCAGATAAGAAGAAAAAGATTTTTTGTGGCTTTTTGTTATTTTGAATTGATAACGAGTCTGGAGAAGTTAGGGGTCTGGAAGGCGAAGGAGAACACAAAAAATTACAGTAAAAGGATTTTTCGAAGCACTGAACCGAGGCAGGCATAGTAGGTGGTGGTACAGGAGTATGAGAGCGAAGAATTGTCTGTGGATTTAGGAGTTTAACGACTTCTCGGTCGAAGTGAGTAGCATAAGAAATCAAAGGAGAAGCATATGAGGCATAGGGAATAAAAAGAGAAGCATACGAAGCATATGAAAAAGCATAAGAAGCATATGGTTCATAGGAAAAATCGTAAGTAATATCGGAAAATTCAGAAGATAGACTCATCAGAAGACCATGATGAAGCCTGAAAGCGAAAGGAGTCGGAATCAGGAATAGGTGGGTAAGGTCGGTGATTAGCATGGATAGGTGGTGTTTCCGAGGGAGTAGAGGAGTGATTTGGGTAGGAGATCAGAGGATCAGGATCAGGAGGTGGATCATCGACCTGAAACAACAGTGAAGACTCGGATAAATCGGTAGCAGGCACTTCGAGATAGGCGAGCCCAGTAATGGGTGAAGGTGGAGGATTCGGGGCTTCAGCAGGCGGAATATTCATTTGCGAATGAGGGGAAGGAGGATGAAGAGGACCTTCATCCGTAGAGGACAAAATATTCGACTGAGGATGCAGGGATGGATTATCTGGAGGAGCATCAGCTTCGGAGGACCACATATTCCACTGAGAATGTGAGGATGGAAGATCTGGTTCGTCAGGAGGATCGGGGGATAGGATGGGGTCGTTGGGAAGTGGACTCCGATCTGCAGGATCAGGGTGAGGATCAGGATAGAAGCGAGCGTAAGTTGAGCCAGTAAAGTCGAGGCAATCATTCCATGAAGCTCCAGGAAGGCGTTGAACTAGGTAGGTATGCAAGAGGATGAAGTCCTGATACTCGTGGTCATTCTGGTCGATGCCCCTTGCACCAGCAAGGGCATAATCGGAGTCAAAGTAGAGTCGAAAGAAGTGAGGGTTCCGATGAGTGAATCTAGTAAGAATTGCCATGAGGGACTGACTTTCCTCCCTCCTAATTTGTCGACGAAGAGCAGCTACAGAGGGATCATCATCCAAAACACTCGGCTCAGCAGCCTGTAACTCTGCATGGAGTGCACGAAGGATATTTGAAGATGGCAGGCTTGGTGGTGGGGCAACAGTGATGATAGGGATGGGATGGAATTCTGGAAGTCCAAGCGCACCATCTATGCCATCTGGAATCGAGTCTGGATGCAGGGGAGTCGAAGGGGGAGTTTCATAAGGTGGGGAAGGTGAAGCGAAAGTAATAGGCGATTCAGTAGCAGGAGATTGAGGAGATGCTTCATCTGCGAAGGTTCCAGAGTCTTCTTCGAGGCTAGAGGGCTGGAGAGTCGCCATGAGAGCAGTAGCAGTCGGTTCAGCAGTCCCTTCAGTGACACAGAGCTCGAGGGGATGACCTTTGTCTGATCCAAAGACTACAAAGGTACCTGAGCCTCTCTCAACGATGCTAACAGCATTCCCATGTGCCCAGGGGCGGCCTAGAAGCAAATCAAAGCCTGCATCGACATCAGGGGCAACAAATAGATTGGTCCAGGTCCTAGCAGCACCACAGAAGAGCGGTACATCTTTGATTAGACCAGTGAGCATTGATACTCCACCATTGGCATCCTTCATATTGATGCATCTTGAGATGTCGATGGGCATCTGAATGACAGATCGTGCTATACTCGATTTAACCACATTAAGAGTGGAGCCTGAGTCGATGACAGCTGTCACCTGTCGACCATTACAGGTGAGATTAATTGTGATTAAGGGGCTGGATGTCAAAGCGAGATAAGAACTGATGGGAGGTGTCCCATCGACAGTTCTGACAGATTGAGTGATGGGTTGACGCTTGTATCTGATGAGTTCCTGAAGATGATGAGAGACGTCCCTTGAAGCTCCTATCACTTCCCCCAATGAAAGAGTCATAGGGGTAGCCAGAATGCGATCCACAATGGCCTTTGGGTCTGCTGATTGAGATAATGGTGAAGTCATGGCAGCAGGGGCCTTGGGTTTCCTCCCCTTGTCTGCAGGGGACTCAGAGGCCTGTTGCGAAGGTTTATTGATGGATTCATCTTCCATGATGGCATCATCATCATTCCCATCAAAGCCACGATGATGGACATCGACAGGAACAAAGACAGGGGCTTTGGGCGCAGTGACATTGACAGGTGGCTGTGCGACAGGTGTCGGATAAGATTGATTTGATGGATGATGGATAGGGGCTGATGGGCGATCAAATTGTGGGGCTGATAGGCGATCAGAGTGTGGGGCTGATGGTGGCTGAGGCTGATTGGCAGGTGTCGATGAGGTAGATTGCTTCGGAAATTCCTTCTCTTTGCCCTTCCCATGGTTCCGAGGTGGGAGGAGCACTCCATCGAAGACTTCCCTTCGCTTATCCTTCGAGATTTTCGCATTTCTTTCTGCAGCAGCAACAACAGCGTCATCCTCTAACTCATAGATCTCTGCTCCAAGAAATTCTTCGGCTTCTTCATGGATAACAAAGTGGACACTACTGGAGGATTGGGTCGGCTTCACAGATCTCTCATAAGCCTGCAAGATCGTTTCATCACCATTCCTGTAGATGCGCTGCCCATTGGGATATATGACGCGATGGTTGTCATCTCTAGCCAAAGAACCCTTCTTGATAAGATCATTGATCGCATCGCAGGTGTCTAGACCATGTCCAGTGACTCCACAGCCAAAGCAGACGATGGGCTTCCTCTGGGGGCGTGCCTGGGATGAATTCGGACTGACAGGGGGCGCAGTGGAGCTAGGAACAGGGGCGGAGTGGAGTGCTGGGGGACGAATCACCTTTGCAGCATCGGGATCCATCTTGATGGCTCGATAATAGAGCAATGAGTAATCTGGATCGTTTAAGGACATACGAGATAAGGATTTTATCAGGGTTTCGACCTCATCCTGCTTCTGAGCCATGCTTCCCTCCCTCTCCAGTGTGTCCAAGTTTCTCCTGGCTTCCTGGGGTGGTAGAAGCGGTCGAACACTCCCTCCCCTCGCATCATGCTGCTGTGGAGGGATATTCTCCTTCTCTGAAAGACTGGATATGGATCGAGGACCGAGGAGGTCAAGGTCATCTGCATCGAACCGATCTCGACGCAGCACCTCTTCTGCAGCTCTACAGACTTCGTCATAGGGGAAAGGTATGCTGACATCGAGGTTGGGGTCCTTCTGCTTCAGTCTACCCTCTACAGAGCTTCGAAACAAAGGAGAAAGTCCAGCCCAGAAGTAGCGATCGTGTTCGTGTTCAGTGAGCTTTCCCTTGTGCTTCATCCAGCCTCCAACTCGAGTGAACTCTCGGTTATAGGCTCGGAAATCGTGCAGGGACATGATGGGCTGATTCCTGAATCGCAGCACAAGAGATTTCAGGTCCCTTTCGAAGAACCTTTCGTCGAAGATGTCGGCATCGAAGTAGCGAAGCAAACTGGCCTTCAATCTGGCCCAGTTGGGGGTATGAAAGTGAGGCATTCCTTCGATGATTTCTCTGACACGAGTATTGCAGTAAGGGAGGATTGAGGCGACCATATCATGGTCCGAAGTGACATTATGGAAGGCACAGAGTCGCTCATAGTGGTCGAGGAAGGTTCGAACTCGAGAGCAGTCGCCCTGGAAGAGTTCTGGGGAAGATTTGGTTCCAAGAAGTGGCATAGTGAGTACAGAACGAGCAGAATTAACAGATGCAGCTGCCTGAGCTTGCACTGGCATAAGTGGGTTCGCAGTAGTCGAAGACATGGTGGGAAAGTATGGGGATTATTCCAAGGGGAATTGGCGGTCGAAAAGGCGAGTTGCGACGAGGTGGAATGGATGGTTATTGGCAATGACGAAGATTTCGATAGGGCAGACGATGTAGGAGTTGTTTACGAAGAAAATGAGATGGATTTCGAGCCAAATGTAACCACCCCTCGCGGTGGGCTCCAGATGTGAGTCGACGTGTGGATCTATGGCGAAAACACCACAAAACCAACACAAAGACAAATGCCGAGTTGGTGGTTTACCTGCGCGGACTTTGGCTCGAGGGATCGGTTACAGCGAAATGGGGAGGGGTTCTGCACACCTAGATGACTAGGGCAGAAGGGAATGGTGCTCCTGATGAGAGGGGAGCAGGGGGAACTGAGAAAAGCGAAGTAATATAGGCTACTCGGAGCCTAGAAGCGACGCAAGATGAAGAAGAATGACAGTAAATAGACCCTTAATGGAGCCTCAGATACTGCAAAGATAAAGAAGATAATGAGGGGCCTTAGAGCGACGACAATAAGGCAGATAACGTCGATAATGATTGGGCAATAGTCTCTCTACACAGGGGACAGTATCCTATGCAGGGGGGGCTACTTGCTTGTCTTGTATGTGTATGTATGCTACTTGCTGCGACGTATTGGTACTTATATACAAAAGGTAGCGCAGCCTGAAGTAAATAGAGGGAAACACTTTGTAAGGGGTTTGTAAGCGATTGGTAAGAGGATTGGTAAAGGATTGGTAAGGCCGAGCAAGGCTGAGTAAGGACAGTAAGCGATTGGTAAGTAAAATCAGTCAGCATGACGAAGAATATCACAAATCATTTGAAATAGAATGAGTCATTAAGGAACGGATGAATAATGCGACAGAAAGGGGGATGAGTAAGCGCACTGGTCACTGCTGAATAAGGGGGTATGACTGCAAATGAGTCACTCTGACTCCTAGATCTGAGATCCAGATTCATTGGGGCGATATGCTGCGCGTCCGAAAGAAGAACTGTGGGGATTTCTGCCAGGGGCCAACTTTGGGGGTCTCCAGGGTAGTCAGGGCTTAGGATTTCGCAACTTTCCCCCTTCTCTCCTCTCTGCAAAGCGACCTGTACCAGGTGCAACTAGTGCTCTGGAGGGCATGAGGAGGAGGAGGGGCCATCTTCTCCAATGAGGGCAGGGAGAAGTGCCTCAAAATCGTCATGAATGCGATCAGATAGTGTAGATGATAGTAATTGGTACTGGAGCTGTCGCAATTTTGGGAGAACGAAAGACGAGATCGAGAGATAGACGTTGCAGGGGGCAGGAAGGAAAAATCCGTAATCCTTTTCGACTGGAGAGACCGAAACAACCACATAAGACCTCTCAAGCCTGACGACAGACTTGAGGCGACCAAAGAACGTCTTCCTCGACGTCAGACTGACGAGAAGAACGTGCTGTCCCAGAGCGATAGGATGGGAGGTCATGGACGAGGGAGGGATGAACCAGGAGGCTTCAGGGCAAGAGCTAGTGGGGATTCCTGGCAAGTACTCGTAGTTATTCTCCCTAGCAAAGGACACGAGCGAAGAGACGGTCGAGGAGGTGGCCATTACGATAAATATTGGCGAAATGGGCGTTCGTTGGTAGAAATGATGCAGAAAATCGTGGAGTGCGCGGATCGTTACCAAATTTGGTAGGCAGGATGGCGTGGTCGAGAGCTTCCTGTGAGCGTGGGAATGGTGTCGATATCTTTAAAATTGACGGAGATATTCGAAAAATCGGAATGCCGTAAACTAGCGCTCAAAAAGTTTTTTCGGGCGCTCGAGCGGTTTCTTCCCTAACGTTAAGGATGGTTCTTGTGCGATGGATGACTGCTGGCAATATCAGTCATTCTTCGCATTAGGGCTAGGCTTCTCCGTTCTCCGTTCTTCATCATTCAGCTTCTGAGTCCATGCTCACGTCGCCAAACACCTTTGGTGCGTGACAACGGCCATTTATTATCCATCAACAATACGTGGAAAAGTTACTCGAACTGGTTAGCGTTGTTTCTAGCGATGAGGATGACAGCTCCACAATAGCCAGGCAGAGGCTTATCCTCGACATCCAAGAACACCAAGGATACCTCGAACGCGTTCGCGACTATCAATGGCATCGGCAAGGTGTAGAGACTACAACCAAGGACGTACCTAGCATTGGGTCTTCCGTTCCAATGATCGTGAAGACAGGTAGGTGTGTTTAGAGTGGATTTTAAGCATACTGATTTCCAAGCAGATCACCATAGTAGTATCCCGGATACCATTGGAAATACTGCATTACCTCTTTTATTAGGTATCCTTGGGGCCGGTATTTTGCATGTACTAGCCGGACTTTCAAGGCACCACACGAACTTTCTCCTGTCGATTTTGGAGGCTGTTGTCGTGGCTGCAGTTGGGAAAGTCACTGATGGTCTCCAGACCTTTGGTGGTCATCATCGAATTAAGGACGAGATCAATTCACTCACCTCGGGTTGGCCAAAGGACATACGCAGCGCTCTCGGCCTCCTACATGTCGACCCAGAGTTACGTCAATATATCTGCTGCCCAACCTGCTTTTCACTGTACGGCCCGTTTCCTGAACATCAGACGGGAGACTATCAGAACATCCCCATGGACTGTTCCCATCGCGCAATGCCATCGAGCAAGCCTTGTGGCTCGCAGCTATTTGGGAAGCACGGTTCCCCTAGCCGTTGTTTCTGGTATCAGCCACTTCATTCATGGATCGCGCGTTTCCTTTCACGAACCGAGGTCATGACCTCTCTGCGTACAACAACTGGTCCTGTTTCTGATCGCATGTTTGATATATGGGATGGATCTGCCTTCAGACAATTCCGAGGGCCCGATAACAACTTATACTTTGGATCAGAAAACCCACGCTCCGAACTACATCTGGCCTTTAGTCTATTCGTCGACTGGTTCAATCCTTTTGGTAACAAACAAGGCGGGAAGCATACCTCGTTTGGTGCCGTTTACTTGGTCTGTCTCAATTTACCAATTAACCTACGCTATCAACTCGAAAACGTCTATATTGCTGGCGTAATTCCTGGGCCACAAGAACCTTCATCGTACCATCTGAACCATGTGCTGCAGCCACTAGTTGATGACTTAATTCGCTGTTGGGCTCCGGGATTGTGCCTTACCCGCACCGCTTTTCATATGTTTGGGTGCCTGGTGCGCTGTGCAGTGATACCACTTGTCTGTGACTTGTTGGCGGCGCGAAAAACTGCCGGGTTTGCAGGCCTAGGGCCTACACAGGGAAGATTCTGCTCGTTTTGCCAGCAGAGTGGCTCAGATTTTGGCAACACAGATATATCAACTTGGAGACGGCAGACATGGCAGGAGCATCTCGCAATTGCGAAGATGTGGAAGGATGCACATACAGATGGAACTCGACAGCGAATATACGACACATTTGGGGTTAGATGGTCCGAGCTGCTGCGCTTACCCTACTGGGATCCAACTCGCTTCGTCGTCGTGGAAGCAATGCATAACTTCTTCCTTGGAGACCTCCAGCACCATTGTCGTAAAGTGTTTGGTATGGATGCCGATACAAAGCCCACTGCGGAAAGTCGTATCCAGCCACACACACCCGTGGAACAGCAGCGAGAACTCGACATCGGAATCGAAGCCATCAAGAAGCACTCTTTGACAGCTCTAACAAAATTGAGAAGGGGTTATATCGTTGCGCTCGCTGAAGCAAACAACGTTCTGCTGGAGGTCAACATCAGCAGTAACCCATTGGTTCGACTGTATAAAGCTGATCAGATAATTGGAAAGACGGTATATGCTCAAGCACTCATTGACTGGGTAAGCCTACTAGTTTCTTCTGGATCCGTCTCCTTACCTTCTTTCTAGCATAGATTCAGTGGAGACCCCGAAATACGTTGCCCACGTATATTTCCTCGCCCCGTAGTGGATCTATCCACGGCATGGTCAAGCGCTCCATCAACAACTATCCTTGATCAGTCGGTACTATCAGAAGTATGGAAAGATATGGCGAGGACTACTCTACCATCGTGGGTTGCGCGTGCACCTCACAACCTTGGCAGCCCCGGTCACGGCAAACTCAAAGCTGACCAATGGCGGACAGCTTGCTTAATTAACCTGGTCATCACGCTATGCAGGTTGTGGGGTGGCGACAGTGCAGGTGGAAGGGATGCAGCGCTCTTGCGCAATTACCTATCCCTTGTAACGGCAGTCCGTTGGGCAACTACCCGCTCTACTTCTGATCAACACGCCGAAATTGTGGAAAAAAATCTGATATATTATACTCGCAGCACCTTACAAATTTTTGGACCACGGGCACTCGTTTATAACAATCATGCATCCCTCCATGTGCCTGAGTGTCTGCGTGCGTTCGGTCCTATGCATGGGTGGTGGGCATTCCCCTTCGAAAGATACAATGGTATTTTACAGAGGTTTAAGACAAATACAAGGATCGGTGAGCTTTGCGTTCTGTACTGGTGTCGTTACTCACAAATAGCAGGTGAGATGGAACACACCATGATGAAGGCCTTCTGCCGCGGAAGTAACCTGAGGGCCTTAGTTGGCAGGGCTTCGTCAGAACCCTGTCAGGGCCTTCGTGAGATCTTTTCACGGTTCTTCAGTGTACCCGTACCAGGCCTCGACATAACTCGTGGATACGATGACCCCAACGTCACGGAGGATGCTGACAGACTGCCAATGCTCCCTAATGAAACGTACAAGTGCTTGCTCGATTCCCTCAACGAAGCGGTTTCTCCTGGACACCGCTACATATCGTATTGCGAGGAACCCCGACCCAACACCTGGATCGTCCAGCCCTACATACAGGAAAAGGCGTCAGTCAAAATACTTGGAGCAACCTTCACATCCTCTACGAAGCATCTCGGGAACAGTCGTATATTGTTCCGCCTTGCAGGAGATTCATTCCAACATGCGGCTGAAATTCAACGTATCTTTGTACACCAAAGGCGTGGACCACCAAATAATCTTTTTACTGAGTTCTTCTATACCGTGCAGCAATTTCGAGAACTCACCCATGAGCTAGCTGCACACGACCCATACAGACAATTCCCGCTTCTATTCATGCGGATCTGTCACAACGAATTCATGGAAGAGGAGCGGGTCATACAATCTCACCATATCATCAGTCACTTCGCTGCATGCCCATATGAGAGTGAAAAACTACGAGGGAAGTTTCTTGTGGTGCTGTCGCTATGCAAGGTTTGGCTCGGATCTGTCTAAGTGATGTGAATACTTACACTGCTTCGTACCAGGACTGAACGGGCTTTCTAAGATTTACGCGACATAACGGAGGTTTTTTACCACCGCATACTTATATTGGAACTATGTACTATTTTCTTGATTGATGGTTACTGCTGTGACGATGTGTGCAGTGACACGAATGATTTAATGATGGACCGTGCATGGTGCCACTTCCGAGTTGAACATGAACGTTAATTCACCTCTTACCAGTGGTACCACGGTGTGGCAAGGACAGATGTCCATTCTCAGTAGCGGAGGCACGTAGCGTACAGAGAATTTAGTCTACGCGTGGGAACGAAGTTAGCCTGTGCTTCTCTTCCTCGTACCTCTCACTCGCGCCTCGAGATTCAGCTGAGACGCTCGCCTGATTTTCTTCATTCTTTGCTCCCGCCCACCACTCCCTCTCACAGGCCGGCCAAAGCCCCCAGTTTGCCCGACGCCTCGAGCTCGACGTGCACTCGAAGCTGACCTGTTCGGCGCCCAGCCCACCCTCACAGCTCAGCTCGCCCACTCGTGCCTGGCTTCGGGCCGGAAAACCTACCGGTTTTCACCCAAACCCCTCTACTCGCTCCTTACCTCTCATCCTAGCACCTCTTTCCCAGTATCGCCACTTCGTACTTCACCCATAGCTAACGAAGTAAACGCGTAGATCTTGTCTTCATTTGTCTGCCAGCCCTCGACCATGCGAGTATTGACGAGGTGAGTCGTTCGAACAAGCGAAGCGCCCGGCCCCTAATGCTTGCCAGCATTTTCGATACATAATACCAGGACTCTGTTCCTGGCCCAGGGTGCTCACACCATGGCATGATCGTGGCCAGCAAGTGGGTTGCTTGCACCAACGAGACACCCTAATCCAACAAGGTGAGCCCGGCCACTCCAGAACGTATTGTCACCTCCTGAGCTTTCCTCGTTATGCCATCTGGCTCTAACCATCGCTCAGGTCTATTCATCTTAGCGTCCAGGCCCCAGACCACTTCGGAACGGTTCATACCAGGGACGGATATACCGACACCAGCTCGTTTTCGCATCTCCCACCCTTGATACACCCCTTTCTCGCGACGACGCTGCGAAGACAGCAGGTTGGGTCGTGATGCCTTCTGGACGGATCATTAGGCCCATGAGAATGAGACCTGAGCGACCCCTGGAACCAATGCATGCTGTGGGAAGTGGGCAGAGAACGCGGGGAAAGACAAGTGACAAAGAAGGTAAGAAGAGGGAAAAGAGGCAGGTCCCGCCATCGCGAGCGCGTAGGCGCACGATCGATCCAACGAAATGGGACTCGACTTACTTGACGGGCGCATTCTTGGACGCGGTCGTCGCCCCATCTTCCTCCCCTCGTCCTTTTCCTCCCTCTCGATCCGTGGCACACCCCACCGTTGAGCCACGTCCCATCGAACCGGAGTCTGACGAAGAGGAAAGCAACGATGAATACGTTTCCTCTCAGAAATCACCTGCGCAAAGTGTCCTCACTGCGAACTTTTCCGGCTCTAGCCTCCGTGCAGACATCGATATCGACATCCGCCAAGAGATATCCTCTGCACGTGCGCTCCTCGACAGCATGTTTAGAGAGGCGGATGAGTGGGGCGGGTCTGAAAGCGCCGGCGAGTTCGATAGTATAGATGGTGGTCGAACCAGAATGGTCGTCGATATAGACCCAGGCACTGTGGATGGAGACCAAATTGAAGAAGTCCCTCGGCACGTGTCCGTTAAGGTGGGGGAGGCGCTAATGCATAGTGTGCCTAGCAGCAAGGAATGGCGGAATTCTTGGGAAGACGTCCAAATGGGAGACACTCATTCCACCGCTTGTACGGGTTGCGATAGGGGAATAACGTCGCCCTCACTTGCCTGTAAAATAAAGACTGTCCAAGCCAGCACGGAGCGGGAATTTCTACGTGTCTATGTACTTGACGTATCAAATCTTGGATGGCCGAGTGAGTGCAAAGAGTCTCCTGCACTACAGCAACGTTCGGGTGTTGTGCAAACATATGTCTGAGTCATGAGCATGTCTAATCGAGTACCAAAATTCTACTAAGTCTTGGTATTCTGTAATTGGTAAAATCATGACGCGACTGCCATCCCAGCTCAGGACTTACGATGTGGGTGTGGCGCATGACACTCCTTTGTGAAACACCATGTTGGCCAAGCAGCGAATATATATCGCTTCACTGCCCTTTCATTCCTTTCTGTTTACCCCTCGCTGTCGCCTCTCTGATGAAGGCACCAACTTCCGATAGTTCTATCAAGTTTTGTCGACAAAATGTCGCCCCTTATCGACCAAATGGGCGGATAGAAACCGATGTACGCTTCGCAACCAATTTATCCATTCATCTAATGTTCACCGCTGTAGGCAATCCCGATACACCGACAAGCATTCCCGCTTCATGAACGCGTAAGAGTCAGACCTATGACCACGGTTGAATTGAAGGACAAAGATGTAAATTCTTACCGTTTGTTTACCATGACTAGCCGCATATTTTGACCACAGGCCACTCCCCTCCATCAGCAGCGATTTCCTTTGACATTTCCACTCCCACCGCAAAGCAAAGTTGATGTAAATCCGCCCACTTGCGCTAGTGCCGATGCCGACGGTGTCACAAAGGATAGCGGCACGGAAGGGTATGTCTTAGTTTGTGAAATCAGTGCGTAGCAGCATTAATCGTGATTAGCTATGCGACAGTTACGACACCTAATCGTCAGGAACATAAAATCCGTAATCTCAACCTCACAATGGGACGATTCATAACTACCCATCACCTCCCTTTGCAGCAACCGCCGCCTCGTCTTCGCGCAGTGGACGGAGACCTTTATATTCATCACTATGGTAATAAGAAGGTTCAGATATGGTTGAAAGAAGGAGATCAATGGGTGGGAGATATATCGGACGGTCATCATCACCCACTATTACAAGACTATCGTCTCTTCGCTGCTGACGACATAGAACCTACCTGGGTCACGAAGAAAACCCGGTCAACCTACAAAGGGAGGATTCGTGGCCACCAGAAGTCGGTGAATTGAATGAAACGGCGAGTATCAACAATTATGTATGTACGTCTGTATGTGCACCGAGAGCATCAATCTCTACCTTTGTACCGAGGGCCGTGACATAGGCAGCGACCAGCGAATGAGCTGCAGCGATACCAGATCAGCCCTCAGCGTTGCGCTGCGAAAACAATGTGTAGGACGGATGGTCATGACGCGTGCATGATGAGAAAGAATGAGCACGTCTACAAGGGCCCAGCAATGTCGCTCGAACTTTGATTTCTCTTCCCATCATCAGTCCCAGTACGGTAGAAAATGGTTTGTCATTATCTGCACGAGATGCGTGGCTCGAGGCATTGCCCGGACATCACGTACGAAGCTGAGGGTATGCAACAAAGATCTCATAACGTACGTCACGACGAGTCCTCGGAACAACACCCGTCCACTGTCACAGTTAGTTCAAATGCAGTGTAGGTATTGGGTCACACATGTCGAGTGGCTAAATTAAAGTACAAAGGATTTCGAGAAGGTCATTTTTTGTGGATAGAATGTCGAGTTCTATGTCTGATACGGAGTCCTACGAGACAGCCCCACAAATTCAAAAAAGCGGTCTGGGTTAAACCACTGGTATTGTGGTTCAGTCTTCAAATTCGTGTCTTCCGTCGAAGCCCATCCTGTCTATTTTGAACTTGAGACATTCCCCATAGTTAGATGGTCGGAAGGCTCTAGGCTAACGACAAGTTCCCGTCACTACAATATACTCGTGAAGCGCTCTTACAAATTTTTCGTCGGCGGTGAGTTTGAAGCTCAGATTAGTGGCAAGGTTGTCGGGCCTTCGCCTGCGGTGGGACGCACGCACAGCAAACGGATTCCTGAAATGGCAGTTGCCACAACATGCAGCACAGCCACAGCCACCTCGCACTACACAAGGACTCGAAGCTGCATTTGCAGCAATTACATTCATTTATTTGAGTATTTGGTATATCATCCCTTTCGAGTTCTATATCTATCACCCCTACCTGATCATACAGTGGAGTTTAAGGCCTGGGTGTGTTGGAGCATATAAACCTCCCCTGTATTGCAGGTCCTAGGTGCGATGTTTGGGTGCTTACATAATCACCTTAGAGCGGACTTAGCAGTACAGTTTCATAGAGTTCCCTCAGTAGCTCACAGCCTACTGAGGGTAAGCACACTTATACTTCATAGTATCTTACTTACTGACATCCTGTAGTAGCCTACAGGTACAGTAATCTACTCAGTAGCTCACAGCCTACTGAGGTAGCCTACAGATTATATTTCAAGATCTAAACCAGACAGTGGGTAATCCTGGAAGTCAGAGTACTGCCCAAATCAGCAAAGCTAATTGAGCAGTGAGAAGGAACCCGTGGGTGAAGACAGGTCACGCTTAGTGTTGTACAAAGCCTGGCTTCAGGCCCTGAGCTGAGCTGAGCCGAGCTGTTGTGGTGGCCAGCACACTGAGGATGATCTTGGGTGTCAGGATGATGAACGAAGCTACATGTAGGTAAGCACAAATAATGTGAAGGTGGGTCGACAGGAAGCTCGCCGATGGATTCTGGAAGTGCAGGTTAGTTGGAGAAGTGAGAGGAATTTTGGCTGTGTTCCTTGAGTACGTCGCACGGATTGGAGATGAGGAGAAGCCCACCAGTAGTCGAACGATTAGTGGACACCTGCAAGAGAGAGGGAAAGAATCTGTTGGATTACTATGCTACCGACATGCCGACATACCATACTACCAATGTGTCAACCACTCGATGTACCATACTACCGCAGTGTCCGGTGTCCGTCTTACAAAGAAGTCAACATACCATACTACAAACAAGCCGACAAGCCAACATACCACCGAAAAAATTCCCATTTTGGGTCACGCTGGAACCGGCAAATTCTGGGACGATGAATGGGCCCTCGTTTCATTCCCTGCCTCCTCATTCGAGACTGCTATGACTGAATGGAAGATGCTTGACACTGTTGGTATGTCCGGTTTTATCTGTGTGTGTGGATTGACATGCATACTCTACCCTCCCAGGACTCGAGAAACCAGCCCCTTGTGGGTGGTTCCTATCTTCTTCCTATGTCAGCCTGGAAGGCAAAACTCACATCGTCCTGACCGGTGGATTACTCTCGACGAACGAATGCAGTGGTGAAGTTTGGGTGGGGGACATCCAGTTCTGATGCTTGGTTATGGTGAAGGGTTCATTGTCCATGCAGAGAGTATGATTATCATTACGCATGTGTGTGGGTGTTTCCCCGTCCTAAGATTCCAAAGATAACCTATGCTTGTGCGATTAGCTTCCTCCGTTTGATGTATGTCCCGCTGTGTACTCTATGCGTGCACCGCTCCAAGCAATTCCCAATTGACTGGTGTTTTGAGTGACCTCAATAAGCTCAACCAGTGAGCCTGAGAGTGCTTTCTCCCACCAACTAGCTTCATGAAGGAGAGCTGGAGAACTTTCAAGTTGCTTTGAGGTAATCACAGGTTCTAAATGTCCACTGCAATGAATCTACAAGCCTGGATTATTGCTGTGAGCTGTTGCCATCTTTCACTGGTTGGAAAATGAGGGACACCAAGCATGGAAAGAAAAATGTGGTCTATGAAAGTACCCAGCAGTCTATAACCCCACAGGTAGTTTGATTTCCCTATGGAATTGGGCTTTAGCTATTGAGAGAATCATATTGCTCTAGGCGAGATTCTGGTGCTTGTATTGAGCCGGTCAGGACCCTAGTAGCCATTGTTGCCAGGGGACACAAGTAAAAAATAGGAAAATTACAAGAAGATGGAGGCTGAGAGAGTTGGAGTGCTGGTTCGATGAGAGATGCATGGCTAAATTCCCAGCCTTCTGACATTGATGACTAGGTTCGAAAATGGACAGTCTGCCATTGGGAAGCCAGAAGTGATTAACATGTTAATTGAACTTGTAGACTATGAAAAGGTCATACCTGGAGATGTTTGCAATAGTTTGATTGGTAAATGTGTACAACCACAAAGTGAAGGGCAGGGCTAATGTGGACTTAGAGCATGCGTCTGAAAACCTCAACATTCATGACAATTATAATTGGGTATGCTTGCCCAGCCACTTCACAAATCTCACCATATCAAGAAAGGCAAAAACCCTGACAGAAACAAATCTGTGACAGGTTTCACATTATGGGGCTCATGGAAAACTCTTTGGTACAGTGTGAGAGTAGTTATGGATAAGACAAAGACTAGACATTGCTCTTACCACATCACAGTATGATACAATGAATGTGAGCACTTGCTAAGGTGTATCTGCTTCATCACCTGCTGAGTCCTACATCAAGTTTCAAGCAAGGTTTGCAGCTGCTGCAGGTGGCACTTCTGAGTCGGATAGTCTGTCAAAAATATGGAGGATCTGTGGGAAAGTTTGTGAAGCACATGACTAACTTGCCAATTTTGAGATCATTTTAGGCTTTGGATTTCATTGCACAGGTTCCAAAAATCAATTTTTGTGCTTCTGTTTTCCAAAAGCCATTTTCGGTGATTTCCATGAGTCAGATGAAATCCACATCAGCAAAACAGTCTTTTTGGGACAGAGTCACGGTCACTACAGTGTCACAGTTCAACTTTCCAGAGCAAATACTGCTCTAAATACACCATTTTCTGGACTTCCAGTGTATGGAACTATGTATAACTATGTATTTAGGACATGTACACTCATACTGAAATACATTTGATGTCTGAAATGTAGTACTTAATGAGTTGGAAGCCACTGTGCAGCACTGTACAGAGGGGGACCTTCCTGTCACACTGTGGGACTCTGTGGTGGCTGTACAGCACTGCACAGTCACAAACTGTTTTGCTGATGCAATTTCCAGTACTCTAGTATTATTGTAGTTGGTTTTCACTGAAAATAGGTCCATCAGGGAGATTTCTGCAGAGAACAAATTGGAGGCAACCTAGGGTATACTAAGATCATTGTAATTCAATGTACATACATTATACAGTAACTTGGGGTCTAAACAAGGTTGTTCTCAACTGGAAAAGGGATCAGGATTTGGAGAGAGTGTACAAATACAGTGAAAAAAAATGAAAAACAAAAACACTTAGCTGTCTGGTGGAGCCCTCTGCTCCCTGGAGCTCTCCAGCATGAATAATTCCTTGTCCCCACATCCAAGGGGGGCTTGAGAATTTGACCATACCATGCTAGTTTAGACCCCATTTGGTACATGTCAGAATATACTGACATTGTGGGGCTTCATGGGACCCCCACAGGGCATTGCAGATGATACATCTTGTTCTTTTCTTGGCTGGTGGAAAGGCCACAGTCAGAAGGAGTCAAACCAGATGGAGAACTGCCTCCTGATGGTGTGGAGGTTGCCTAAAGGTATGTACAAACCCCATGCACCTTGAACCCCTGGCACCCCTATTCCCCCTCCAGCATCCCCACTACACTGGTTTGTGGACCCATGGCACATGGTGGTCATGATTCATGGGAAGCCCTATGCATTGACCCTCTTCCCAGAAACCTGAATATTACCTTAATCATCTGTGCTCCATAAATTCAAGTTGAAAACTGCTCCATCCAGAATAACTTTGGATTTCTTATTGATGATTTTGATGTGAAAATACATTATTTTTTGTTTGATTTTTGGGCCAAAAACATTCTGCTGCATATTGCATGTTCAGCCATAAAAAAGACAGAATATTTTTCATGTGATGGGCAGCATGCAATTTATCATTTATAATTCAGTATTTTGGCAACATATATATTAGTTATTTTTTAAACTTTTTGCTAAGAAAAAAGTAGATTACTAAGTTGCAAACCATGTGAAATATATTGAAGATCTATTTACAATTTTTAACACTTATTGTACTCAAAATCACCCTGAAAAAAAATTCATGATGATTTTGACTGAACAGATTTAAGATGAATCTATACCATTTTTTGAGGCATAATTGACAATAAAAATCCTGTATTTTTCTCAAATAACTTTGGCAAAAACATCCCAAATTAAACAGTATCAGTTTCTTCTCTTTTTTTAAGATGTTTTCAGCAAAAAAACTGAGGAATGCTTGCAGTGAAAGTCCGAGTCTACAAAACAATGTGTTGACCCAGAGTCTATTAAAGCTGGAAAGTCCGGAGTACTGTAGGTGTCAAGAGATACGAGGGGCTTTAGGGAATTGGGATTCGAAAGAGCAGATGCATTGAAGCATGCCTCCACAGATGCACAGTCGGAATCAATGCAACTCCCAGGCTGTGCGGAGTTCTGAGAGTTGCACTCTATTTTTTTGCCTCAGCAGAGGCAGTCGGTTTGGCTTCCGACTCGGTTGCTGTAGCTGCTTGAGCTTTGGCTGCATGGGAGGTCGATTGGGGACATTCCTTGGCCTTATGTCTGGTGTTTCCACAGAACATACACAGGTTCTGCTCGAAGCGTCTCTTCCTTTTGGCTGGGGTTAACTTCCCATCTTTGCCAAGCTTATTGGACAGGCCGGTGGATTGTGTGGTGTGAGTCGACGTGTGGATCCAAAAACCCAACACAAAGACAATTGCCGAGTCGGTGGTTTACCTCTGCAGACTTTGGCGCGAGGGATCAGTTACAGCGAAGTGGGGGAGGGGTTCTGCACACCTAGAAGACTAGGGCAGAAGGGAACAGTGCTCCTGATGAGAGGGGAGCAGGGGAAGGACAGAAAAGCGAAGATATATAGGCTACTCGGAGCCTAGAAGCGACGTAAAGTGAGGAAGAATGACAGTAAATAGACCCTTAATGGAGCCTCAGATACTGCAAGGATAAAGAAGATAATGAAGGGCCTTAGAGCAATGACAATAAGGCAGATAATGTTGATAATGATTGGGCAGTAGTCTCTTTACAAAGGGGACGGTATCCTATGCAGGGGGGGCTACTTGCTTTCTACTTGCTGCGACGTATTGGTACTTATATACAAAAGGTAGCGCAGCCTGAAGTAAATAGAGGGAAACACTTTGTAAGGGGCTTGTAAGCGATTGGTAAGAGGATTGGTAAAGGATTGGTAAGGCCAAGCAAGGCTGAGTAAGGACAGTAAGCAATTGGTAAGTAAAATCAGTCAGCATGACGAAGAATATCACTGTAACGGCCCGTACTTTTTCACTACTTGCTGTAGCATAGTCTTAGTGTAGTTTTCCTTATTTATCAACTCTCTGGTTAGGGTTACTTAGATGCACTCATGGACGCTTTACTTAGTCAGCTGCTTTGTCAGCTTAGCTGCATTGACTCAGCATGGAGCGCTGCAGCCAATAGCATTTATCTCTCTTTGTTTGGCTTGTTCTACGAGGTTCCACGGTACAAACACTCTAGTTAGTATAAATACCGTCTCTCTTGTCATAGACACGCCAATTGAGTTCATTTGTGCATCGTCACATTAACTCTTTCCCTCATCCTCTACTCTCTATCAGTCAAGGAGTAACCGAGTATAGTCTTCGGATTATAAGTGTTACACTTGAACTCGATTCTCACATACACCCTTACTCCACTTGCACCCAGGCATATAGGGCAACGTACACCCAGACTCCAGGGTTAAGGAGCTTTGCTTTCTTCTCTTCACTTCGTTTACGAGACAACGCCTTTAGTCTTGTCCCCTTTATGGCAAGGGGTTGTGTTGAAGAAGACACGTAGTCAGTAGTCCCGCTATCTGTCAAGGGTGGTGTGAAGGTGCAACCCACATTAGGGGGTGGAAGCGCATAGCTTAACAGTAGTTCCCCTACGTCACGGGAGGTAGAAAGCATACTACCAGTATCCCTAGTCACCATACGATAGTTGAGACAGAGTACCACCACTGAGGGCAGGGAAAATCTCGTCAACATTCCTCGAGTCAAGAAGTCGGAGTCTTTGGCTCCTCGTATTAGGTTTTCTCCTTACCTGAAAAAGGAAGAATCGCCCACTCCCCCACTCCTGTTCGCTCGGGAAGTAACACCCCTCAAGCAACAAATCTTTGGCACCCCCGAACCCCTTCTCCCTCGCCTTTCCCTGCTCCCTCTTCGCTCCCCTTCTCCCGACCCCAACTTACTGGGCTTCGTTCTGCACGTTCCGTACAACTTACAGAATAGACGTACAATTCGCCCTCCCCCCCTAACGCCCATCGTCCTCACCACCTTCCATCCTCATGGACCAATTCATGCACGAGCAGCTGCAGTTCATGCAGCAAATGATGGCTATGATTACGGTGCAGGTTGCCAACCAGGTGGCGCAGCAGGTCGCTGGTGCCATGGCGGGCACCCAGCAGCAAGGAGGTGCAGGGGCCGCTGTAGGGAGTCCATACTCCCTAGGGCTGAATACCATCATAGTCTACCATTTCTCCTATCGCCCTAGCAACTCACCACGGGTCTACCGTCCTTCGGAAACATCACCACCGCTCCACTGTCGGCTAACTCGGCTTCTTCGAGCATTTCCTTTGCTTACCAATGCCGCTGCCACCTAATCAGGAAGTAACCCCTATCACCGACACTCGTCACCGCTACAAGTCACCACTAGCCCCTGTCAATGACTCTGGGGACTCAAGGGGACTCTCAGACACACAGATGGTGATGCCAGAAAAGTGGGTATATTTTTCCTAAGTACAGCGGTGTTTTGTATCATAGAGGTGGCTGTCACCAAGGAATATTTCGGTGAATTTCGGAGATGTCATATGTCAGAAAAATTTTGAAGGAAAAAGCGCCGATGTAAGGCACTACAGGTCGTAGGTATGAAAGAAGGGTAAAAGGAAGCAAGGAAAAGCGGAAGGAAAGGGCAAAGCAGCGAGGAGAACATGCCTAGAACGTCTGTGCTACTGACTGATGCTGCAGCGACTCTTTGGGGCGGTCTGGTGCGGAGCAGCGGTACTACTGGCAGCGGCTTGTGTCGGTGTCTCGAGTAGGGCTACAGGTACCGAGTAGCTGACGTCACAAGTGATGGGGTAGACTGCCGACGGTCTGATAGGCATATGAAGGGCTGAAGGCCGACGCAGATAGGGGGCAGACGATGATTAGGGGTCGAGGACAGGGGCTAGCGGTGACTTGTAGCGGTGACGAGTGTCGGTGATAGGGGTTACTTCCTGATTAGGTGGTGGCGGCGTTGGTAAGCGAAGGAAGCGGTCATATTAACCGAGGTAGCCGAGAGTGGAGTGGCAGCGACCTTTCCGAAGGACGGTGGACCTGTGGGGACTGGCTAGGGCGATAGAGAAGCTGGTATAGGGTTATGATATTCAGCCCTAGGGAGTATGGACTCCCTACACCGCCCTGCACCAGACTGCCCCAAAGAGTCGCCACAGCATCGGTCAGTAGCACAGACATTCTAGGCATGTTCTCCTCGCCACTTTGCCCTTTCCTTCTGCTTTTCTTTGCTTCCTTTTACCCTTCTTTCATACCTACGACCTGTAGTGCCTTACATCGGCGCTTTTTCCTTCAAAATTTTTCTGACATATGACATCTCCGAAATTCACCGAAATATTCCTTGGTGACAGCCACCTCTACGATACAAAACACCGCTGCACTTAGGAAAAATATACCCACTTTTCTGGCATCACCATCTGTGTGTCTGAGAGTCCCCTTGAGTCCCCAGAGTCGTTTTCTTGCGTAACTTCGAGTCTTTTGAGTCCCCCTTACGTCCACAGAGTTCCCCCACCGAGTTCCACCGCCAAATTCGAGTCCCCTTGCGATATAAAAATTTTCTGCTGCCTTCAGAGTCACCCATACAAGTCTACGAGTCCTCCAACCCTCTCAAGAGTCCTACATCGCCGCCAATCCGAGTTCTAAGCCTCCCCGACCACTCAGCCACTGAAACTATTCCCCTACCGCCTCCTTGTGGCGGCGATTCGAGTTCTACCCCGCCAGTACCCATCCAACGCAGGGGAACCTTCCCCTTCGCCGCCTAGTCACTCCCTTCACTTCCTTTCCGACTCACGACCCCTTGGGACGAGCCTAGGCCTAGCCTACAGCTTTCCCCCCTTCCCCTTTGCGCTCTCACAAGAAGAGTTGCCCACATCATTTTGGAGCCCACCACGAGGGGTCTTCAGATCTGGAAAGGGGATCTCTCTGCCCTACTCGTCAAAGAACCGAACTCAAAGAGCTCTTAGAGCCCTTCCGCCACCTTTCTATTTCGTCTTCTGATCTATTTGTGCCGACTACCGATACCAGAGAAATTTCAGAGCTCCATTCATCTGATACTGAGTACCCCTTGAAGAATCCCTTCCCATTCCAGATCCGCCATCTCCATCATTCCTCGACATCCCAGGTGGCTTTGAAATCGACAAATCCTTCGTTCTGCCGCCAGACCACCAAGAGTTATCCCCCCTCACCGAGCTTGCATCTACACCATCCCCATCTACTTCAGCATTCGCCGCCGAGCAGCTTCTGATACCAACAGAGTCCACCTCCTTATCCCGCACCGCTTCACCGCCACTTGTTCCAATCCCGCTGCATATACCGACCCTGACACCGATTTCAGTCCATAACCCCACCCCACCCCAATCGTCTACAGTACCACTGACCATGTCCGCTCCCACCCACCGAGAGATGCCGCTTCGGGGTTCTAACAAGGCCCCCAAGTTCTCAGGCAAAACTGAAGATATCTGCACTTACTTCGAGGACGTCAACCAAATCTGCACCGATGTGGGTATTACCAACGAGAAACAGAAAATCAAATTGGCCATCCGATATGCTGACCGCAACGAGTCGGAGCTATGGTCCTCACTAGACGCAATAAGAACAGGAGACTGGGATAACTTCATAGCGGAGGTTTTGAGCTTGTATCCGGGCACTGACGTGCAAGGCTGCCAGTACACCAAAGCCGACCTCGAAACCCTCCTCCATCACCAAGTCCAAAAGCCCATGTCGTCCCTTGAGGACCTCGGCAAATATGTTCGGGACTTCTGCCGCATCGTCGCCCTGATCAATAAGAAGAAAAAACTCACTGCAGACGTCATCAACGAAAAGTTCTTAGAAGGATTCCCGCCTCGATTCCGCAACTCTCTAGCTACCCGCCTCCAGCTCAAAGATCTCGACCATGATGTCGATGAGCCCTGGCCCTTCAACGAAATCTACAAACAAGCCACCTATCTCTGCCGACCAGCTGCCAGCAGCCCGTCAGACCCAACCCCAGGACCAACAATATCGCCGCCCCTTCGACCCACGATGTTTCTTCTGCGGCGGCACCGATGGTCACAGGACCGCCAAGTGTGAACTGTGCCAGGAGTACGTCCATCAAGGGAAATGCGTGTTGATAGGTGGTAAGGTGTTCATGAAAGATGGCTCTGACATTCCCAGGTCGGCTGCCGGCAGGAACTTCAAGGAAAAGATAGACAACTTCCTAGCCCTCAGAGAGTCGATCATGGGGTCAGCCAACCTAGTGTCGGTGCAGCTCCCTGGTGCCGCCCTGTCGTCAAGAGGTCGTGACATGCCGCCTCACCTCGTCAACACCATGTTTTTCGGCTCTGGCGACTCCACCGAGTTCCAAGTTGAAGTCCACCCCTCGTCCTACCTCATAGACCAGGAGATAGAAGACAACGCCGACGAAGAAGACAAGAGAGCCCTTGCTAGAGCTTATGTTCAAGTCGAGGAAGTAAAGAACGCCATCAAGAGGAAGAAACTGGCCCGCTTCGATGGAGTAGGGATTCCAGTCTGCCGCCGCATCTATCCCTGCCCCTGTTAACAACCAACCATCGGCTTCGACTCCTAAGAACCAGCCCCCACACACCAACAACACCGCTTCGTCTATCCCACAGCCTAGAAACAATGCCGCCGAAACTTCTAACCCAAAGCCGCCGTCTAACACTACCCCCCAGTTTCATTACCAGAGCGGCTTTGATGAGGCCGCCACCACCAAGCGGCTTGTGTCCCAAGTCTTAGGGGCCAAGATTGAAGTCTCTACCCAGGATCTCCTCACCATCAGCCCCGAAATTAGAAAGCAAATTAAGGAGATGGCTATGACGAAGAAGATCGCCATCGGGAGCCTTGAGACCGCGTCTGAAACCTCGTCCTCGTCGACCTGGGCATCCTACGAGCAGTATCTCGTCAGGGACACCGAAGGCAAATGCGTCGGCTTAGCCACCGCTCCTCTCAGGGCGGTCGATGGAATACTAATGGACAAGCTTCGAGTCGAGTGTATCCTCGACAGCGGCTGCCAGGTGGTAGCCCTTAGGCGCGAGTTGTGGGAGGCCTTAGGGGCTCCTTTATGTTCCGACATGCATATGACCTTAGAGGCAGCTAACCAGTCTAAAGAAAGTACCCTAGGCATCATCGAGAATGCTTCCCTCTGCATCGGTCCTGTACAAGTGCACCTCCAGATCCAAGTCGTGGACAGAGCCCCCTTCGACCTCTTGTTAGGCCGCCCATTCTTTTGTCTACTCAGCAGCATCCTTTGAGACTTCCCAGACGGCGAGCAATCCCTCGAAATTCGTGACCCCAATACGGGGCGGCAACTGCTAATACCGACTCGACCTCGTCACCGCCTGCATCACCAGCCCTGCTTTGTCAATGCGGAAGACGAAGCCGAGTACTTCTCCCGCCAAGAGTACCGCTGCCACTTAGAAGGAGCCGAACAGGGTTTTTAATGATGGTCAAGGACTCGCCAGGAGGGCGAGGAGACCATGAAGAAGTAGTATCCATGTGTTCTCTCTATGTTTCAGATCCCCCTTCGTCGCCACCATATTTTACTTCGTCTTGTTCCACAGACTCTAAAGAAAGCGCTGCCGCTGCATATCTTCTCGACTATACTGCTTCTAGTATGCCTTCCCTTGATCCCTTCGATGCTAGCTTTGTTTCCCCCAAAGACCCATTCTTATTTTCTACTGGTACTACCCTGTCGCCGCTGACACTCGCTGCACTTCGATCTACCTTCGAGTTTGACCCAGTTTACCACGTTTTAAAATACAAGCCTGTAGCGAAGAAGGTTCGGCCTGTTCCGACCGCGATGCCCGCCAAGTTTTGGGTTGACTGCCGGGAGGTCGGTGACCCTCTCGCAGATCTACCTGTATTACCATACCACCCCCCCATTCGTTCCAGGCTCTAGGTTCACGGCGGCGAGAGCAGAAGAGCTCGACCTTGATCCCGCCAAGTTCCTCTGGCCGGCAGAACTCGACCTTGTTCGATGGCTAGTTCGTACCCATGAGGCCACCTTCGCCTGGGAGACCGCCGAGTGAGGAACCTTCCGAGAAGACATGTTCCCGCCGCTGAAGATCCCCACTCTGCCGCACAAACCTTGGGTCAAACGAAATATCCCTATCCCACCAGCTATCTTTCGAGATGTCGTCCAAATTATCAAAGAGAAAATCGCCGCCGGTGTCTACGAGCCTTCGACCTCTTCATACCGCTCCAAGTGGTTCTGCGTCGTCAAGAAGGACGGGAAATCATTGCGCCTCATACATGACCTGCAGCCACTAAATGCCATCTCCATTCAGGATTCAGCAGTCCCCCCTTTCGTCGATTCAATTGCCGAAGCCTTTGCCTGCCATTCTGTGTATGGAATCCTAGATCTTATGGTCGGCTACGACCACCACACCATCCATGACAATTACCGTGACTTAACCACCTTCCAAACTCCTATCGGCACCCTCCACCTTACGAAACTTCCTATGGGGTATACCAACGCCATCCAGATCTTCCATGGAGACGTCTGCTGGATCCTTAAAGACAAGATACCTGAAGTTACCATCCCCTTTATCGACGACTGCCCTATTAAGGGGCCGAAATCACGTTATCAACTCGCCGATGGCACCTACGAAACGATCCTGCAGAATGGCAGCATATGTCGGTTCATTTGGGAACACTTGCAGAACACCAACCGCATCCTCCACCGTCTCTGCCAAGAAATGTGTCATCGCCGCCCCATCTATAGTGGTCGTCGGCCACAAGGTTTCGTATGAGGGAAGGATCCTCGACAAGACTAAAGTACAGAAAATTAAAGATTGGCCCTACTGTACTAACGTCACTGAAGTCAGGGGCTTCCTAGGTCTATGCTCGTATTGCTGCATTTTTATCAAAGACTTCGCTAAGCACGCCCGACCGCTCGTAGAACTGACCAAGAAGGACGTGCCTTTCAAGTTCACCGACAAGCACCGTGCGGCAATGAAGTATCTCAAGACCGCCATCGTTTCGTCCCCCGCCCTTCGGTCGATAGATTACAACTCAGAATGTCCCGTCATCCTCGCTGTCAACACTTCCAATATCGCTGTCGGCTACATCCTTATGCAAGAAGACGAGGGCGGCAAACGGTTCCCCACCCGATTCGGCTCCATTACCCTCAACAACCGAGAGCGGTGGTATAGCCAAGCCAAACTAGAACTATTTGGTCTCTTTCGAGCTCTACATGACATGCGGCTATACATTTTCGGCATATGAAACCTAGTCGTCGAAGTGGATGCCAGGTACATAAAGGGTATGATAAACAATCCTGACCTACAGCCTAATGCAACCATCAACCGATGGATCGCCGGTATCCTTCTCTTCGACTTCAAACTCATCCACGTACCCGCCGCCAAGCATGCCGCCCCTGATGGGCTGTCTAGGAGACCGAAGGCTGAAGAAGACCCGGAAGTAGACGAAGAAGAGTATGAGGATTGGGTAGATGAGTGTGGAGCCTTTGCCATCGATCTCGTGAATTGTCGGGAGCCCAAGACTCACCTTCTACGTCCCCCAGATATACCGCCGACAGAATACTACTCATATGCCGATGTACCCCAGGACGTAGCCATATTCACCGCCGCTGAGACACCGCCCAACACCGCCGAATCTGACATACCACGATCCGACAAGGCTAGGCTGAGAGATGAGAGGTTAGAAGTGGTGAGAGAGTTCTTGGAGACAAAGAAGCCGCCAGATGGACTAGAGGAGAAGATAGAAAGCCTGGTGCAGCTCGCTTCCCGGTACTTCGTAAGGGGAGGAGAGTTGTGGAGGAAGGAACCCCAAGGCCGCCACCAGCTAGTGGTCCACCGCCACAAGCGGCTTAACATCATCCGCCAGGCCCACGACGAGCTGGGCCACAAGGGTATCTTCTCTACTCGTATGTGCCTACTGACACGATTCTGGTGGCCCATGCTAGAGCAGGACGTTCGCTGGTACATCAGGACATGCCACGAATGCCAGATCTGCTGCCTCAATTGAGTCCACATTCCCCCTGTCATCGCCATACCCAAACCGCTATTCTACAAAGCCTATGTCGACACCTTCATCATGCCAAAGTCGAATGGGTACCGCTATGTCACTCAAGCCCACTGCTCTCTCACTAGCTACCCCGAGTGGGCCATGCTCCGCTCCGAAACTGGCAAGTCGGTCGGCAAGTTCTTATTCGAGCAGATTCTATGCCGATGGGGGGCAGTGGGCGAAATAGTCACTGACAACGGTGCCTCCTATGTGTTGGCACTCGACTGGCTATCAAAAACTTATGGCATCAGACATATTCGCATTTCCCCTTATAATTCACAAGCAAACGGTATCGTCGAGCGGTGGCACTTCGATGTCAGAGAAGCAATGGTCAAGAGTTGTGAGGGAGAGGCATCTAAGTGGTCGGAAGTAGTGCCGACGGTCTTCTGGGCAGAAAGGGTCACCGTACACAAAGCTACAGGTCTCTCTCCATATTATATGGCTCACGGTGTCCACCCTAGACTTCCCTTCGACCTCACCGAAGCTACCTTCTTAGCCCCCTTCGATGCCGACTCTTATTCTACGACCGACCTTATAGCCAACCGAGCCCGACAACTACAGAAGCGGCCCGACGATCTCGCCGCCATACATGACCGAGTCCTCAAAGCCCACTTTGCATCGGCCAAAGACTTTGCAACCCGCTTCGAGAAAACCATACATGACTTTGACTTCGAGCCAGGAGCCCTCGTGCTCGTCCGAAACTCCCGCATCGAGAATGAACTCGACCGCAAGACTAAGCCGCACTACCTAGGTCGGTAGTAGTGCGTCGGACCAAAGGTGGCTCGTATCTCCTAGCAGAGCTCGACGGAGCTATCTCAAAATTTCGCTTCGCCGCCTTCCCATTATTCCCCTATTTCCCCCGCAACAAATCTTGCATCGAAGTCACCCAACTAGTGGGCCTCGACAACGCCACCATCGACCGACTCGAAGACGACTCCCTTCCCGACCCAGACCTCACTGGTGTCCTTAGGGACGAGTCAGATGAGTGACATACCCTTCCGTTCCGTTTCCTTTTTTCTGTTTCTTTTATCTCTCGAATACCCTTTACAGACTCTCCGTACATACGAAAAACTCCAAAAACAAACCTACAACTCGAAAAGACCATAAAACCGAAAACCGCTGAAGAGAATTGAAATAAGAGTGACTGGCATCGGTGGTGAAGTCTGAGGGGGAATTCTTCCCAAGGGGCTTCTCTAGCCTGGAGGAAGGCTGTCTAGGGACGTCTGATGCTGTCTGAGGCTGTCTAGACACTGAGAGAGGCACTCGAGGCCTTCTCGAACTCGAACTCGAACTCTCGAAACTCTGAAATGCGACTTCTTATTATTTGTAAGTAGGTACAGTGTAATGTAAGTCGCGAGTGGCTTACTTAAGCCACTCATGTGTCTAAACTCGAAGCAACTAAGTCACATTAGAGTAAATGCATAGAAAGAAAAAGAAATGAAAGTAAAAACAATAAAATAACAAAAATCCCCTGGTAGGGAAATACCATTCCCTACACCGCCACTTAGTTTCCTTTCTCTGTCTTCGTACCTATACTCGCCACTCCTCTTACTTACATAAAAAGACCCGCCGCCAACACAGAATACCGAAAAGAAAAATTAAAGAAAAGTTTCTCCCTGGAATCCTTTCTCTCTTACCTTGCTTCATTCAATTTTAAAGACTCACCGCCGCAATTCTAAAACTCACTACTTACCTGCTCCCGTCGCCTTCGATACCTTAGTTTTACCTTACTCTTGACCGCCCCACCTCGACAGGACACAGACCCAGACAAGTGCATTCGACCGCCACCTAAACACAAGACTGCGAGACTCCTACAAAAATTTCTAAAGGTTACTGGCATGCCCCGAAGTTGTCCCGCCGCCACTCCTCGAGCCTCTGAAGGTCCCTTCTAGCCCGCTGATGGACCACGTTCAACTGGCCCAGCCCCGCGTGGAGATCAGCTATGATAGCCCCAGACCACTCGATCGTACCTTTGAGGGCCACCAGCTGCATGTTGTACTGTGCCAGTGCCTCTTGAGGACTGCCATACGGAGTCCACCGAGCACCTGGAATACTAGGGGCTCGACCGAAAGCCCCTTCTTCGTTCTGGTCGTCCTCCCATGGACCTTCGACGTCTTCGGGGCCAGCACCCTCTGTCTTCTTCGGCACCTCGACCGCCAAGCCGCCAGTACTGACACCAGTCTCTCCAGGCTCACCTACAACACGTTCTTCAACTCTGGGAGAGTCGGGAGCAGGAGTGATTCCGGCACTCGAAGGTAGAAAGAGGGGGAGATGGGATACCGACAGTGTATGAGGGGGAGGACCGGGTGCTCGAAGAGGGACCGACTGAATTGTTGCTTGAGGCTTGATGCGGATCGTAGGTTTGGGGAGTGCCGAGTGGGCCAGAAATAAATCGGTGAGTGCTATCTTTTTTTCTCGACTACTAGAGAAGACCCCCGTTACGAAGGGTGAACCGAGGTTCGAAGAAATTTTATTATCCTCGTTTTACCTGGACTACGGACCACCTTTGTGCGTGCCGCTGGATAGGCCACGAGGGAAATTTTCGAGCGCTTGGGCGTAAAGCCCCATTCATGATCGCTGCGCTCCGGAGCTCCCCTCCCACCGACTACGTACTGGTATTAGCCGTAAGGGCGCTGTAGTCGAAGGGGAGCCCCACCAATCGAGCCACGCTCACCTCCTCGGCATGGAAATAGGCACCCCGCCTTGCCATTGAGTAGTAAAGGGGGACCCTCCCACCGGGTTTAGGGCGATCCCTGGGTAGTAAGCTGCTCTCCGAACAACAATAATATCATAAATGCACAACAAACCGGATTTTACTCGTCAAATGGTACTCGCGCTACTAGATCTATCCAAACTGACCCTGTGGGGGAACTCGACTACATTCCGCTCGACGCCCCCACTTCTTCTGGCGAAGAAGGGGACAGCTGGATTTGCTCAGATATCCTTAGCGACCGAGGTAAACGCCTCTTTGACGCCTTGGAGTGGGTTGAGGATCGTGGGGAGGAAGTGCCTGCTGCGGTGGCTTGGCAGCAGTACACGACTGGAAGGGCGGTGCTCGGAAGAGCAGTAGGCAAAGACCGCCCTTCGAACGCGATGGCTCATGCGGATATGTATGGAGGACAGGAAACTCGCAGGAAGGGGACGGGTGTCGCTAGGTGGCGAAGAGAGAAGCGCCGCTTCTTCGCTAGAAGGGATAATGCCCTGAGTGAGGATAACGCGTCCTGGATCGAACGCAGGTTCGGGACGCCCCCTCGTGTCAGGCCCCCTACGGAGGAAGGGAGGAGTGAACAGGACGAAAATGTCTCCGATGCACCCTTCCTCCCCTATGGCCCAACCCGAAACCAGTTCACTTCTGAAATGACGGCGCCGGTGAGGTTCTGCCTATTCAACACCGGACGCCTGACCAGAAGGGAAGTATGGGACACCCTGAAGGACCACCTGACCCCCGAAGTATTGGATGGGGTGATCAGAGTGCAAACCTTCTTGCAACCTAATGGCTACCCGCGCACCGACTTCTGGTTGGAGGCGAGGGTGGCTGCCGGAGTGAAGCGGGGATTGTACTTGACGGCGACGCAACGAAGGCGTGGGACTAAAGAGCTGAATAAATTCCCCCTGTACAATCTCCGCTGGCTCTGGAAACATGACAAGCGGACTTCGCGCTGGAGGCTGGACACGTGGAAATCCTGGAGGGATAGAAAATTGGAAGTGCCACAGGTCCGCCTCGCCATAGAGGAACCACCCCGAAAGGGTTTTGCGACTTTGAATATAAATGGCATGGGTGCGAAGAAACCGGGAGTCGAGAGCTTCCTCAGGCGATGCAAGCTTGGGGTGCTCGCAATCCAGGAAACGCTCCTGGGCAAGAGTCAGTACCGATTCTATGTCTGGGACTACGAAGTGTACCAGAGGCCGAAGGAAACAGGCTTTAGGGGACATGCCCTTCTGGTCAGTAGACGTTTCCCCTCCTACGAGGTCTCCCCTGGCAAGTCTAAGTGCTTTATACATGTGAAAATAACTAAATTGAGCGGGGAGAGACCATGGCACGTCATCTCGGTATACCTCCCCTCTGGAGGCAACCGGCGAAGCGAGAGGACGGACTGCCTTAGGCAAATATTGGCAGAGTACCGGGAAATCGTTTCGAAAGATGGCGAAGCCAAAGTAGTGATTATGGGCGACTTCAATATGAAAAGAAAGGATCTCATGAGGAAGGTGGAGAAAGAACGCTTGGGTTTGGACTGCGTACCCATGTCAGGATGCGGCCTCACCTTCCATAGGAAGGGGACGAAATGGTCGGATGTGGACAGTATCCTGGCAAGCCCGACGGCGAGGCGCCTCCTTTCACCGGGTAAGGCAATTCGTAATTGGGGCGCAGACTCGGACCACTTCCCGATAGTGACAAAGGTAAACGGCGCTGGAGAAGAACCCCGAAAGAGGGCAGTGCTTTTGGACCGCCACTTTGACGTGGACCTGGTAAAGGGACACGGAAAGGCGCTTGTCACCCACAATCGGTGGAGCGTTCTCCCGATGGACCCTATCGAATCTGAAGAAGAACTGGACCAGAGTGCGGAATTGTTCTGCAACACGGTAAATGCTGTCGCTACGGAACTGGGGATAAAAACCCAGCGAGTAGGCGCTGAGCCTAGGCTAAACAGGACCCTAAAGAAAAAGGCAGATAAAGCCGCGAAAGCACATAAAGCATGGGAACTGGCAGCCGACAAGGGCTCTGCGGAGGCTGACCGTCTGTGGCAACGATACTGCACCCTGCGTAAAGATACCCGAAAACACCTCAAAGCCTGGAAAAAGAAAATGCATGAGAAGGAGGTGAAGAGGGTTACCGGTCTCTACTTCGATAACGAGATGAGGGCTTTCCATCGATGGGAAGAGACCACTACCAAGGGAGCGAGGAATGGAGGAGGCGTTGGGCCCGTCCTGGGCAACGATGGAAAGCTCTTGACGGAGGAATCCGATATAAGACAGAGAACTTTTGATTACTTCAAGAGCCTCCACCAGGATGACCCGAGACATCTCTCCAGGGATAAGGCCTACTGGACGGGTAAAGTCCAGGAACGGCGGGAGGAGGAACTCCCAGGACTGAACGATGCCCCAACCTGGAGAGAGACGTTACTGGCTATAAGGCACATGGCCCTAGGCACCGCCCCTGGACATGACGACATCCCAGTTGAAGTGTACAAGGCGCTGCTGAAGGAAGAATGCCATGGCCTGCTGCGGAGACAAGGGGCCACCATCGGGGACGGGGTCTACGTGGCCCTCCCTGAAGGAGACCTCCCTGCTAAGCCAGTGACGCAGATGGGACAACACCTTCACCGCTTATTGCTTGGGATCTGGACGACTAAGACACAACCGGAGTATTGGAGTGCCGTGGTTGAAAAACCGTTGCACAAGTCGGGGGACCCTACCGACTTAAAAAACTACAGGGGAATAAGCCTCATAGTGGTGGCGATGAAAATAGTCACCTCCTTGATGGCGGCGAGGCTGTCCAAAGCAGCTGAGCAACACGGTCTGCTAGCACCCGAACAAGGCGGCTTTAGGAGCCACGAAGAGGCAGTCGCCCAGTTCGTCACCCTAGCGGAGATAGCGAGACGGCGTAGACTCAAAGATAGGAAAACCTTTGTGGTCTTCGTAGACCTCCTCAAGGCATTCGACAAAGTGATGCACGAAGCGCTTTTGGAAAAGTTGGATGCCATGGGAGTCCGTGGTCGCTTTTTGGATTTGTTAAGGTCTATCTACCACACTTCGAAAGCCTGCGTCAGGGTGGGTAATGAAAACACCCCGTTCTTCGACCTCTTGCGAGGTACCCGACAAGGCTGCCCCCTCTCACCAGTCCTCTTCATTCTTTTCATAAACGACATCCTAAAATACCTTCCTGAGGGCGTCTCCGTCCCGGGTATTAGGGACAGGAAATGCCCTGGACTCCTCTTCGCAGACGATATAGCCGGATTGGCGGAAACAGAAGAAGGAGCACAGGCGATATTGGATGGTGTCGCGAGATGGAGTGAAGAATGGCTGATGCCGGTGGGTGCGCCGAAGTGTGGGGTCATGATGGTCGGTGGGACGGAAGAGGAGCAACAAGAGTTCCTGAAGAGGAAGTATACTGTGGGGCAGGACGAGGTCCCGGTGGTCCGTGCGTACAAGTACCTTGGAATATGGGTATCGGACAAACTGGGAGACTCGGAGCACACGGACGAGATAGCACATTGCAAGGCCCTGGCGAAAAAGGTGAAAACCGCCGTCGATATGAGAAGGGCCTTCTTGCGCGACCGAAAGTTCCCCCTGGAACTAAAGCTAGCAGTGATCCGCTCGAAAATCCTCTCCCTAGGGATGTATGGAGGCGAGTGGGTCGGCATGTGCCAAAGGAGAACTAATATCATCCAGAAAGAAATTAATACGGCACTTAAGCTAGCTCTCGGCTCGGCCACGAACAGCACCATGCACGCATACAGGATCACCGCTTGGGAACTCGGCGTTGCTACCGTAGAAGAAAGGATGGCGGACCTCAGAGTGAGATTGTGGCAGAAAGCCCCCCTAATGAAAACCTGGATCTCTACTCTGACCAAAGAGGAAAATCGGTTGGTGGGCAGACAGCGCACCTGGTCCAGCCAGACCGCCCACATGGTCAAATGTACCCTGAAAACAGCCAAGAAGGGGGCTGAGCACCAGAACTGCTGGATATATAAAGCCCTACTGAGGGAAGGAAAGATCAGCCCCATTCGACTTGAGGGAGAGGACGACCCGGAAAAAGAGAAAGCGAGAGTCCGTAATTTGGTCGACCTTGAAATCAAGAGGCGAAGCTTTGCCCTAGCGAGAACTAACAGTAACGAAGCCACGAAAACCTACACCGTCTGTACCTATGGTCAGTCCCGAAGATACATCCAGGCGGCGGCGCACATGCCC
>JANFAB010000177.1:22500-30000 GCA_024613165.1 Pisolithus albus | reverse complement strand
CAGACAAGCACCCTTCTTGGGTCGCCTTGCATGTTGGGAAGAAGGAAGTGGGTTGATTGCCGGTGGCCAGACCCGATGCTATTAATGATTTCGAGGATCCGCTGTGACCTGAGAGGACGCTTGCTGTCTTCTGGTTGCTAGCAGTCTTCTTGGAAGGAAGCCATCCCCGTCCCCAGTGGGAAGGGGAGAAGCTCTCCTGGGACATGTGAGATCGGGGGAACAAGGTGGAGGGCATGGCTGGACTTCTCGGTAGGACCGTTTGGGCAGAGATGCTCGGATGAGTGCCCCTTGAGGACTTGACATGCCTCCGATCGATTTGGGTAGACGAAACTCCGACCCCTCCTCGGGGAGCGATCTCTGAGGGAGGTTTTCGGGCCAGATGGCCTGACGGAACGGTAGTTACCTGGTTGATCCTGCCAGTAGTCATATGCTTGTCTCAAAGATTAAGCCATGCATGTCTAAGTATAAACAAGTTTGTACTGTGAAACTGCGAATGGCTCATTAAATCAGTTATAGTTTATTTGATGATGTCTTGCTACATGGATAACTGTGGTAATTCTAGAGCTAATACATGCAACTAAAGCCCCGACTTCCGGGAGGGGTGTATTTATTAGATAAAAAACCAACGCGGTTCGCCGCTCTCTTGGTGATTCATAATAACTGCTTGAATCGCACGGCCTCGTGCTGGCGATGCATCATTCAAATATCTGCCCTATCAACTTTCGATGGTAGGATAGAGGCCTACCATGGTTTCAACGGGTAACGGGGAATAAGGGTTCGATTCCGGAGAGGGAGCCTGAGAAACGGCTACCACATCCAAGGAAGGCAGCAGGCGCGCAAATTACCCAATCCCGACTCGGGGAGGTAGTGACAATAAATAACAATATAGGGCTCTTTTGGGTCTTATAATTGGAATGAGTACAATTTAAATCTCTTAACGAGGAACGATTGGAGGGCAAGTCTGGTGCCAGCAGCCGCGGTAATTCCAGCTCCAATAGCGTATATTAAAGTTGTTGCAGTTAAAAAGCTCGTAGTTGAACCTTGGGCCTGGGCGGGCGGTCCGCCGAAAGGCGTCGTACTGTCTGGCCGGGCCTTTCCTCTTGGTGAATCGGCGTGCCCTTCGCTGGGTGCGTCGGGGAACCAGGACGTTTACCTTGAGAAAATTAGAGTGTTCAAAGCAGGCATTTCGCCCGAATACATTAGCATGGAATAATGAAATAGGACGTGCGGTTCTATTTCGTTGGTTTCTAGGATCGCCGTAATGATTAATAGGGACAGTCGGGGGCATTAGTATTCGGTCGCTAGAGGTGAAATTCTTGGATTGACCGAAGACTGACTACCGCGAAAGCATTTGCCAAGGATGTTTTCATTAATCAAGAACGAAGGTTAGGGGATCGAAAACGATCAGATACCCTGCGGTGGGGAGAGCACACTCCCCCTTGCACGACCTTGTCGAGGTCCGCAGGCTCCCCTCACGGGGTCTAAAAAGCAAGTGAGCTCCGGCTCAATTCGAGAGGATGGAAATAAAAGACAGCGTTTGCACACCGTACCTCGTGTACACCCACACTTTGCCAAAACACCGTACCAGCTGGCCGTCGCACTGGTAGTCTTACTCTGAAGTAAGACAACAACCTGAGATCCGGGGGAACAGCTTGAATATGCAAATCGAAATCTGGGGGATCATCTAACACTAGAGGGCATTTGGTAAAAAAGTGAAATCTGGAAATTTTGACACTAGATAGAGCGGAAATGTTTACTGCGCCAATAGGGTTGCAAAAGAGATGTGGTATGGTCTGTAGATTAGAGAATAAACAGTTGGTTAACTGTAGGCCCCTGGCCCCGCAAGAAACTACACCGTAGATCTTGCGCGTATACTCTCTGCTACTTTCTACACCACCACTACCACAACTCTCACACATCGGCAACCCAAAATGGCCAATAAACGCAATCGAGACCCCCCCCCAGGGACAAGAGTGGCTAAGAAGCAGAGGACGGAAAATCCGAATGGCGACGTTGACGTAACAGCCAACGAAGTCAGGATGGACTCTCCTGAACCTGTTTCTGATCGTAGCGGATCGAACACCCCCCAACCGTCCACCCCCATGGACACATCAGATGCAGTCAAATTGGCATCAACAGCGAAACAGCCGTCGGAATCTGTCTGGAAGGGAACCCCGGTTCCCATCCAAGTGCCAACTAAGGCAGCAGTGCCGCCCGCACCCAAGGCCTCGAAGCCTAAAAAACCTCGAGGTACCTTGAGTGACTCGATGCATGCACCTGGACCGTCCGAGCCAAGAGTGACGGCTCCCCTGACGGAACTCCCAGCCGTCAGGCCAGTGCAAGCAACCGGTCTTGCGGATCGCCTTGCTGCTAGAAGGCAGATGAAGAAAAAAGAGGAGAAAGAAGTGGAAGTGACGAGTTCACCTTGGATGTTTGGTCCTAGACCAGGTACGATCTGGCCCGCGCAGTCGCCCCTGCTAGACCCTGCTGGCCCCCATCGGACAATAAAGGACAGCAAGCTCCATTCCCTGACCGAAAGCCCCAACGTCCTGTGGGTGGCGACCTATGGTGAAAACAAAGACCCGTCAAAAGGTCCCCTTCGCCTAGACGCCACCCGTGCCTTCCTAGAGAAGAAACTCGGGTCGGAGGCACCGGCCATAACGGAACTTGCAACTGCCTATAACTGGTGGTCCTTGGTCCAACTCCCGGACGCACAAAGTGTTGCGCTCCTTCTCGACCAACGTGTAGTGATACACCGAGGCGAGAAGATCGCAATATTCTTCTACCCGGTGCAGCAGATTCCACACCCGATGCAAATAGCCTATGTTCATATGGGCAGGGAGGCATCGAAGGAAATCGCCACTATCCTGACGGAGAAACCGACCGAATTCGCCGGTACGGTCCGTCGGGGAATCTCCACTTTCTTCGGTATCCCCGAAAGCAGAGTGGAAGAAATCCCCGACTGGAACGCAACACAGCCGAAGAAGATCGCGTTTAGGATCTGCCTGACGGACCCGCAGCAGTGGGAGAAGGAAAGGGAGTTGGATGAAGAGGAGCTGGATGTGCTCATCACTTGGATGGATGTGTGGACTACACGGAAATCCATGGTACGAGTCTGTGGCAGCCCTGTCATAGACTTGCACATGGCTCACCCGTGCTGCTGGTGCCATGCCAGCGACCACCAAGGCCCCAAGTGCCCATGGGCACTCCCTGGTTACATCACAGAGGGAGAGACGCTCTCAGCAGGGAAATACAAGTAGTCCGAGCTTGCCCTTCTATTTTCTTTTACTCTACAGCTGCAACGACATCTTATGTACAAACCTACACTCGTTTCACCTAGATCATACACCCGCTAGCCTAGGTAGCACACCCCCTTAGACTACTACACCCGCTTATTCTCGTAGAATGTCTAAACCTCCAATCGCACCCTGTCCAAACCTTAACAAGTGTGACCCAAGCAAATTTTGAACTCCAAATGACAACAACGACACCCCGCAACCACGAACCGCCAAAAACACCTCAACCCAAATAAGAACTTTAATCTAATATTTTCTACTTTCAGCATCAAATCCACGCCACAACCCCAACTTCAAACCAAACTCTACACTTCCCCACCACCTGAACCTAACAACAAACTGCTAAAATGCAAATACGAAAAAAGTCAAGTTATAGGGTTCTTGACCCCTTCGTAACAGCTCATAAAAACCCTAAACCCCCCTAAACATGAACAGTACACCAATCCAAATCAGAGATACCACCTTGGGCTGTCCTGGAGGACCACGGGACGGTGACATTGGGGACGTGGTGGAGCCCTCTGTCGAGTGTCCGGAGGCTGACAGTATAAATCGAGCGAAACCTCCGGAGCAAGTGCCAACCTCAGGTGTCGGAGGCCTTGCACCAGTATGCGACGACCCTGCTACACAAAATGCAAAACAAAAAACACAACAAAAACAAAAAGGAACCAAAATAGCCACCATCAATATCAAAGGCAGAAGCCACACCAACCATGACTCCAAATACAAAGACCTCTCCACAATAGTCAGAAAACACAACATCCTCTGTACCTCAGTACAAGAAACCAAACTAACACAGTTCGAAGAGCTCGAACTTCACAACATCGCACCAAAAATCACGATCCTAAACAACCCGAACACAGAACAACAATCCAGATCTGCAGGCACGGCCTTCGTTCTGAACAACGACCAAACCAAAAACAAAACATGGGAACACACTGTCCTAATCCCTGGAAGAGCGGCGAGACTCAAAATCAAAAAGGACGACAAAACACAATTTGACCTAATCAACATCTACTCCCCAAATGAATACGGCCCCAAATTAGCGTTCTGGAAGGAGCTATTGATTGTCATCAAAAGATACGAAGATTGGGAACACCCAGTCCTACTGGGAGATTTCAACTTTGTCGAAAATGCGATAGATAGACTCCCCGCGCACGGAGACGAAAGAGCCATCACGAACACTTTCAACAAAATCAAAGAACACTTAAACCTTACAGATGGGTGGAGACACCAAAACCCAACACAACACGGATATACCTTCCGCAAACAAAACCCTGCAGCATTAGCAAGAATTGACAGAATATACATCAGCAAAGACAAAACACAGGATTTCCAAAACTGGGAAATAACAGAAAACTACAACCTATCAGACCACCAACTAGTCATCACAGAAATGGTCCCACAAAAAACCCCTGCACGAGGGACGGGCTTCTGGAGACTAAACATGACAGATGAAAAACACCTCCCAACCAGAAAAAGAATAAAAAACCTCCTAAAAGCCACAAAAGAAGAACTACAACTGATAAACAGCACACAACCCCCTACACAAAACAACCACCCCAGAAATGACAACAACCCCCAAACCATATGGTCAAAAACAAAAGAAAGAATCCGAACCATATGTGTCGAAGAAGCCAAACAACGAAAAGACCAACTAAACAAAGAAAAAAGAAAAATAAAACACTCCCTAAACAAAAAACTCAGACAACTAAGAGATAAGAAGCGACCTCAGACAGAGGCACAAAGAGACAACACCATAGATGAAATATGCAAACTACAACAAAACCTAAACAACCTGGCCCAGACAAACCTAAAGACAGCCCAGCTCTCGAAAGAAGCCAAATTCGAACAAGAAGGCGAAACCAACTCAAAATATTGGTACGCCCTAAACAAAGACATCAACACCGACAACACAATATACTCCCTCACCGACGCCAATGGCAACATCCACAATGACACCCAGAAAATGGCCGAAATTGCGCACACATATCACCAAAACTTACAAACACCACAACCCCTCACACCAGAAAGACAGGCAGCGATCGACGAAATGCTAAACAAAATAACACAAACTCTCGATGATTCCCAGAAAGTAACAATGGGAGAACACCTAACCCAAAAAGAAGTACAAACTGCGCTAAAAGACAGCGAAAATGGGAAATCGCCAGGACCAGACGGGATATCCTATGAATTCTACAAAACCTGGGAAAAAGACCCAGAAACAAAGATAACAGAAATCCTCACAACAGTCTACAATGACATCGAACAACATGGCATCTACGAACCATCGTTCACAAAAGGAAACATGACACTCCTATACAAAAAGAAAGACAAACAAAAAATCGAAAATTACAGACCAATCACACTCCTAAACACAGATTACAAAATCATGACAAAAGCCCTAGCAAACAAAATAGGAAAAGTCGCCCCGAAGCTAATCCACCACAACCAGGCTGGTTTCGTTCCGGGCCGAAGCATCTACGACCACACAATGCTCTCCAGCCTCATAATCCCACACTGCGAACAAACCGAAACAAATGGCTGCCTCGTTGCACTTGACCAAGAGAAAGCCTATGACAAAATTGCTCATGACTACCTATGGCAAACACTTCAAAAAATGAACTTCCCTACAAACTTCATCAACACCATACAAAACCTCTACCAAAATGTAGAAACAACTATAACAATAAATGGGGTCGTAACGAAAGCAATCAGAGTAAACAGAGGAGTGAGGCAAGGGGACCCTGTCTCCTGCTTACTTTACGACCTTGCAATTGAACCACTTGCAATCGCGATACGAGACTCCAACCTCAAAGGAATCGAAGTACCGAACATGCCAGACCCGATCAAAGTGACGCTCTTCGCAGACGACACCCTGGTCTACACAACAGACAAAGACAACCTCCAAACTCTAGACAACATCCTAGAAACCTTCTGCCTCGCCTCGACCGCAAAATTCAACAAAGAAAAAACAGAAATCATGCCGATAGGCACACCTGCCTTCAGACAAAAGCTCATCACAACGAGACAAATAAACAACTACAAATTCCCAGATGGCATCACAATAATAAAGGACGGCCAACCCATGCGCACCTTAGGGGCATGGATAGGAAATAACATAAAAATTGATGGCCAATGGGACAAAATCCTAGAAAAACAAAAACAAATCACAAAGCTCTGGGCTGCATCACGCCCTACACTTAAGGGTAAAGAACTCCTAGCAAAGTCCCTTGTACAATCGAGAGCACTCTACCTCGCAACAGTTAACAACATGCCATACAGTGTAGAACAAGAAATGTCAAACATCATAAAATCCTTCATCTGGAACAACAAAAAGAGAGGCCTCATAGACAGCGCCTACACCTTCGCCCCAACCACAATAGGAGGCCTCAACATGCCAAACCTCCGGGCACGACTTGAGGCCATAAAAGTAACATGGCTCAAGAAACTCCTACAAAATAACAATAGACCAGCGTGGGCATACGTGGCCGATGCTATCCTAACAAACAACATAACCCCCAAACCCATAACAGAGTCATCTAGCTGCATCTCATGGGCCCTACAAAACTGGCATGAAACAGCGAAGAAAGACAACAAAATACCAATACAACTCAAAGAAATACTCCACACAGCCAGAAAATACAATATTGGACTAGATGCCAGACAACTCAGCATCGACACATTGACAAAACTGCCAGTATGGAATCACATAGCTGCAGAAAACAACTACCTTTGGAATAAAAAATCCTCCAAGTGCTTACGGAACAATCACGGAGTCAAAACAGTAGGCCAACTCCTAGACGTCCCGATGGCACCGCACTGCAATAACCCCCAAACATGCCAGAAAATGGCAGAGCACCTACTCAACAAAATACCACAAAAATACAACCCCACACTACAGCCATCCCCACATTCTCTAGATCACACCCCCAGAAGAATAAAAGAAAACAAAGAAAAAAACCTCGAAAAACATGAGATAGTCTTTGACCCAAGCATCATAGAAAAAGAAACCCCAACAAAAACAATCCGAATAATAAAAACAGAACATTCATACAAACGAAGAAGGAAGCGGGACAACCGAATCCTACTACCAATCCCCAAAAAACAGCCAAAAAAAGAACAACCAGAGTTAACCTTCTACACCACAGCAACAACAAACAAATTCCTCTGCCTCCAAGAGGAACCACAAACAAAAACTGAAATA
>JANFAB010000176.1:0-92014 GCA_024613165.1 Pisolithus albus | reverse complement strand
TTAGGGGGTTGACTGAAGTGCTCTTCGAAACCTAGCACAGAAGATTAAAAGTATACCTCTCGAGTCTCAATAGTAGGTAGAGTAGAGAATAGAGCACTTCGAGACTTCGAATCCGGCCTACTGAACAGCTCAATGATGGTGGATGAATTGTTTTTCCATCGTGTTCTACATGCGTCTTATGCACGGCGCGGGCTTAGTCAGCGCCCGGCATCTCCCGCCACTTCTCCTCTCGCATCTAAGTCCCCCTTGACTCCTCGTCTCCTCGAGACTCCCCTCGAACCCTCTAAACCTCCCGCCTCCGCTCTTGAACACCTTCCTATGACCCGTCGAACCCCTCCCGAGCCTTCCCTACACCTCTTCGAACCCTCATCTACTTGCTCGAAACTCCATGCACCCTCGAACCCTCGAAATACTTCATTTCTCATAGTCGGGGCTTCGCCGCGCCTACATCCAATGGGGGTTTTAGATTACGACCGTCCTCGGTCGTCGTATCACGTTCCGCTTGGTCGAAGGTTGCTCGAAGCTGGCACGAAGTTTCGAAGGTGGCTTCGAAGGCCTCGAACGTGTTTGTAGCCCCGGGACAGGCTTCGATTCCCTTCGTTTTAGCTTGGATCACCGTGTAGGGTTGTCGACTCGAGCCCGAGAGCCCTGTAGAGCGCCGGGTCAACCTTCGAGGCTCGAGTGTTGCTTTCGAAGCTTCGAAGCGCCTCAGGTACCTATGGAAAACTAGTCAGACTCTTAGATACACGCAAGAGGGAAAGAAAAGAATTGTTTCTAGTGTCTTCGTGAGTCGAATAGAACTTCTATTGTCGTTATCGAGCGCCATCCTCTCGTGCATTTGGACTTGGGCAATCACTTCCAGATATAGCATGATCGTTGATTGTTTCACAGCCACATCTGTTCCCACAAGACTGCACTCGACTCGTTCTCCCCCCCACTCTTCCCTCTCTCTCCCACTCTCTCCGTGCACGATGGCTGCCCCCAACGACGTCCCCCAGCCCCAGCCCCCGTCGTCGCCCGTAGCCGACCGCGACCACGCCCGCGCTCTCCTCAGAGAGCTGTCAGCTTCGATGGGGGTCGCCCCAGACAGCGAAGAAGGGCTGGCCGCCCTCCAGGTACGTTTTCGTCCCCTCTCCTTCCTTTTGTCTACTAACCACGCCCTTTTTCTCTTTTCTTGCAGGCCTTCATCTGTTCGTCGAGCACGTCCGCTCGCTCGACGACTCCCCCACCCCTTCAAGCTCCTACCGCCCCCGCTGTACCCCGTCCGATGCGCCCATGGAGGACGCCGCACCACCCCTCACCGAGCATCCAACCATCGACGTCGTTCCCCAGTCAGCCGCCACCCTGCCTGTCCCAGTGTCCGAGGGTGCAACCGTTCCTCTTGCCTCGATGGACGTCGCGATGGACGAGGCTCCCGCTCCCTTGTCCGAAGGAGGGGCCCCGACTCACCTCCCAAACATCGTGATCTCGCTCGACCCGTCCCAGTCCGACTCTAGCTCAGCGTTCCAGCCCCTTCCCCAACTCCATCGGACCGGTCTCTATCCTCAACCCTCACCCCTACATCCTCCCTGGCTCGTGCTCAACCCCCTCGAAACCCCTCGCCCGAGCGTGCTGAACCGATCGAGCCCCCAGCTCCTACCATGCCCCCTCCTTCTGCTTCCACCCCCAGTATTCCCAACGACTCCCCTCTCGCCTCTTGTGCCCAGCTCCTCGATCCTGTGCTGGCTCTGGCCCGATACCGAGATGGAATGGCATATGTTCCCGCCCAACTGCCGCCTTCAGTACGTTCCCCGGGACTCGGAGGTAGGCGGGTCTACCGTTTATCCACCTGTAGCATGCTCTGGTTGCATCGAAGGTAAGGCCGTGTGCAGTGGGGCCCTCGGCATAAAATGCACCCGCTGCAAGGCGAGGCATTCCGTGTGCTCGCACTACGTGAGTCCTCTTTTCTCGCCTCCCCCAGCATGCTTACCCTCTTCCTTCTTCCAGCAGGACACTTTCGAAGGCCGCCCGAGCTAAGGCACTCATTACTGGCCGTAAGCTCGTTGGGGGTCAACCTTCAACCGACGCTTCTGTTAAGTCCGAGCCCGGGCCATCACGCGTAACCCGGCCGAGGAAAAGAGTCTTCTTCCCCCTTCGTCTTCTAGCTCCCCCATTCCAGACGACTCCCCTCATCCTTCGACCTCTCGAACGTCGTCCACTCCCAATGACTCGGCCCTGCCATCGCTTTCGCCATTCGTGATGCCGTCAGCTGCTGTCGAAGCCTTCGATCAGACTCTCGAGGAGCACGGGCTGTCCTCGAAGGCCAAGGGTAAGCGTCGAAAGCGTGACTAGAAACATTTTGCTGTGTTATCTTCCTTTTACGTTCGTATCTCGCCGTGCGAAGCTTCAACAGCTTCGCATATCATGTATCTACAAGGCGTCTCGTCAGTGCAATCGATCCGGTCTCCTCGTGATGTTACGAAGTGTGAACATGAATCAGATTTTTTTTTTTTTTTTTTTTGATTTCATCGGAGGTCGGCGCCGTCTTCGAACGAAGATACGACACGCATTTATATACGAAGGAGCTCTAGACACTCTCACCTGGTTCGTCCCCTTCGTCCTCATCCACGTTCTCTTCTCGACCCGCTAGATCGTCTATTGACTCGCGCTCGATCTCGAGCAGCTCTTCCTCGGTTCGACCTGTGAGTTCGAAGATCGATATCTCAACTCGTGACCTAGAGAAGTAAGGCAGTAAGCGAAAGGCTGCGTATCGAAGACGGGAAATAGAGCCATCGAGCTCGGCGAGGAGGTATGCTCCTCCTCGAGTCTTCCTTAGCACGACCATCGGCCCTAAGTATCGAGGCTTGGTCTTCCGATCGAGCTCTTTCTCGATCCTCGTGTTCCGAACCAGCACAAGATCGCAAGGCTCGAACTCATACTGCCTTATCGAGCGCTTCACTCTAGCCTCGAACTCCTTCGCAGATCGACATCGAGCCGCATACACCTGGTCTCGAACCTTCTCCAGATCTTCCTTTCTTCTTTCGAGCTGCCTGCAACGGTGAGCAATCAATGACTCAGTCGAATACTTATCCTCATCCCAGTTCGTGAGGAAGGTTGCCTCAGCGAAGTCGAAGGGAAGCCGCGGCTCTACCCCATGTACCATCTGGTAAGGAGATAGCTTCGTGGACTTGCTATCGTCACCCTCTCGGCCCAGAACACGTAGGCCGCGTGGTTCGACCACTTCGACATGTCCCTCCGCAAGTCTTGACTAGTGCCTCTCGAACGTGAGGTGTCGCCTCTCCACGATCCCGTTAGCTGCGAATTGTAAGGCGAGATCCGTATGATTGATCTTGTAGGTCTTCGCCAAGAAGTCGAGGCTTGCACGAAGGCCGATCCGTTGTCAGTCACGATCTCCCTGACTGCGCCCCATCGACACAAGATCTGCTCGAAGATGAATTTCCGAGGGCTTTACCTGTCTCGGATCGCAGCATCTGCCACTCGGGGTATGAAGTAAGAGAACACCTAGCTTGGACGATATACTTGAACCCGCTCGACTTCGGTAGTTCATCGAGTCCATGTACGCCTTGTAGAACAGCGGCTCGGGCATGGCCATGACCGGGGGAATATGCAGCTTGTCCATCCTTCGAATTTGACACTCATGGCATCTGAACATACCAGTGTACGTCTGCGCTGATAGACGGCCACCAGAAACTGATCAAGAGTCTCATTTTAGTGGAGAACGCGCCTTTATGGCCCAGGCCGTCGTGCGCCTGCTTCAACAGCTCTAACCTCCTCTCGAAGGGCGGAACTCGTTGGTGTTTCCCCTTTGGATCTCGATGCCAGAGTTCACCATCCTTGACAAAGACCTGGTGGTATCATATCAGAGACTCAAACTGCGGGTCGGTGAGCCCTGGGGGACACTCGCTGGTCTCGAGCAGTCGCCGCACGAACTCTAGCCCTCGTCCTTTTCCTTCTCTCATGGTGACCTAGGAACCTCGATGTCAGGTGCAGCATCTGTCCCCTCATCTTCCAAAGACTCCACCTGGACTGCAATGAACCCCCTCATCTCACTCTCCTCCCCCCTCTCCTCAAACACATCCCTGTAGGTTGGTCGGATCGAGCCCCACTGTTCGAAGTAAGACTCAGACTTCCCCCCTCGTTGCGGGTTGAGTGCTTCGATTGCGAAGGCTCCTGCTTCGTCGATCCAGTCCTCGTAGTTGTCCTCCTCATCCGGATCTTCGTCGGCTCGGGGTCGCCTCGATAACCCGTCTGGGCCCTTGTGCCGTTCTGCAGGAACGTGAATCAGCTCGAATTCGAAGAGAAGAAACCCGCGATCCAGCGGTTGATCGACGCATTCAGCTGAAGGTCGGGGTTGTTGATCATCCCCTTGATGTTACTTCGCATCGACCCTCGACCGCCAGATCCTTGACTCCGAAGAGTATGGCTCCATACGTCTCGCAAGGCTCGGAAGAGCCCGAAGAGCTCGAGCTTCGCCTGGCTGTACCGACTCTCTCACTCGTTGAGAGCAATCGAGCCGTACCTCGAAGGATACCGCTTGCCATCTTCACCAATCTGCAACAGTAAGTACCCAACCACAATATGAGACATATCGACTGCTAATATCACCCTCCGACCGACTTATAGTCGATGGGCCGAAGAGCCGGCGAATGCACGAGAGCGTTCTTCAAGTCGTCCATAGCCTCTTCGTGTTCTTCGTCAAACCTGAAGAACGGCCCCTTCTTCGTTAGCTCGATTAGAGGCCTCGCCCTCTTTGCGAAGTCCTTGATGAAGATTCGGCAGTACTGCACAGTCCGAGGAACCCACGAACTTCTGTAACATTGGTGCAGTAAGGCCAGTCACGAATTTTCTGAACCTTCGACTCATCTGGAATTCGCCCCTCGAAGGACACCTTGTGGCCCCACCACCACGATCGAAGGTGCCACGACCATGAATTTCTTCGCAGAGACAGTGCCCCGACGTACTTGATGCGCTGAAGCACCCGATTGGTATTCTCGAGATGCTCCCAGATGAAATCTTCGAATCCCCGGATTACCCTCGATGGTCTCGTAGGTGCCATCCTCCTTCGGGTAGCGCGTCCTCGGTCCCTTCACAGGTATGTCGTCAATGAACGGCATGGTGACCTCAGGGGTCTCGTCCCTGCAAGGAAACGAGACATCCCTGTGAAAGACTTGCACCGCATTCGTGTACCCCATGGGCAGCTTCGTCAGCTGGAACGTCCCGATTGGCGTTTGGAACGTGGTGAGGTCACGGTAGTCCTCGTGGATGACGTGATGGTCGTACCCCACCATCAGATCGTACATGCCGAATACTGCATGGCTGGCGAAAGCTTCCGCGATACTGTCGACATGCGGGGGTACTGCCGAGTCCTGAATCGAGACCGCATTCAATGGTTGGAGGTCATGAACGAGACGTAGCGATTTCCCATCCTTCTTCACCACACAGAACCATCTCGATCTATACGAAGATGTCGAAGGTTCGTAGACCTCCAGCCACGATCTTCTCCTTAATGATCTCCACGACATCCGAGTAGATTGCCGGTGGTATCGGAATATTTCTATACACCCACGGCTTGTGGGGTATGGTCGGGATCTTGAGGGGAGGGAAGATGTCTTCTCTAAACGTCCCTCGCTCGCTCGCATCCCAAGCGAAAGCCGTCTCGTGAGCTCGAACGAGCCACTTGACGAGCTTCAGCTCCTCGGGCCAAAGAAATCCTCCTGGGTCCCAGTCGAACTTCTCCCCCCTTTCCTCGTCAACCTCGTTCCCGGCTCCCACTCGGGGGGATGGACTGGTAACTTTGGTAAGTCGGCCAACGGATCTCCCACCATTCTCCTCTCCACTCTAAACTCTGCAGGGGGTATCGGTCCACCATGGGGCGAACCTTCTTCGCTACCGGCTTATACTTGAAAGCTCGGATCACGGGGCATTCGTCCTGCGAGGTATCAGTCAGCGATTGGACCACATACGAACTCAAAAATAAACCGAGGACATGGCGTCCTCCTCTCGAATCACGAATGGGGTGCACGCGCCCCCCCACTCCTTCTGTTGGATATTTAGGTTTACCTTAGTAGAGACTACGGACATCCGCTTATATAATCACCCTAGTAAATTTTCGTACGCACTCCTTCGCACCTCAGTGACTTCCTACATCACTGAGACTCATAGCTCATTAGGTTATGAGCCCCGCTCCCGCGCTCTAATACCGGAAAGAATTCTCGGACAGAAGCATTACCTTACTATGGCAAAAGAAGACTACCTACAAGTCCCTACCTCAATGTGGATGGTAGTAATTGGCTCTATTACAAGGCTCGAGTTGAGTGGCTGTTGGCTCGAAAGGCCTAACAGATCACCTAAGTGGCTTGGATGCGAAGCCAGAGGATCCCTCGAAAGGGAAGGATTCCAGCTGGAAGCCCACAGCTGCTGAGCAAAAACTTGTCAGCGAGTACCCCGCCAAGTTTAAGGAATGGTCCAAAGACGATGGCGCTGTGAAACAGGTCATCGCAGCGTCACTCCCGGAATCTCTGTTCCTCCAAGTTCAGAAAGAAGAGACTGCGAAGAACGTATGGGACACACTCACAAACCTCTTCCAGAATCGCTCTCGTGTTGTTGCAATTGACCTTCGCCGCAAGCTGCAGGAAACCCGCTGCAACGAGAAGGGGGACCTTCGTGCTCACTTCGACAAACTGCGTTCGCTGCGCGAACAACTCGCCGCACTCGGACAGTCAATTGGTGATGAAGACTTCACAGCCATCATACTTAGCTCCCTCCCGACCTCATATGACTCCAACATCGCTGCGATGACATCCTCAGCTCTCGTCTCTCAGAAGGACCTCGAGTCTGACTTCATTATGAAGATTCTACTCGATGAGTATGATCGACGAAAGATCCGCTCAAAGAAAACTACCTCGGGCACCACTGAGGATGCAGCTTACTCAGCAAAGGACAAGAAGTCGACCACCTGCGAAAACTGCGGAAAGAAGGGCCATGCCAAGGACCAATGCTGGCAAGAGGGTGGCGGAAGAGCCGGAAAGGCTCCTAAGTGGTTCAAAGGGAAGAAGAAAGGTAGCGAGAAGGCTGCTACTGTGGCTGCAGCAGCGAGCACGACTGCCCAGCCCAGCACAGACACTGAGCCCGATGGAGTCTGGCTCGCACAGGCAGATGATCCCGACCTCGACGAGGAGGCATTTACCAGAACCTATGACCATGCCCTCCTCGCAGGGGCAGGCCTCGACAACCATGAAGAAATGATCCTCTTCGACTCCGGTGCTTCGAGGCACATGTCCTCCTACCGCAGTCAATTCCTCGACTACAAGCCATCGTACCTAAGCCAATCACAGCTGCTGACAACCACACCTTCCTCGCAATCGGAAAAGGGGACCTCATGATCTCCCTGCCATCCGAAAAGGGTCAAACCCGTATCTGTCTCAAGGATGTGCTTACGCACCCAAAATGGGCATCACCCTTGTCTCTATAAGCAAACTCGACCTCGCAGGATATGCGGCACTCTTCCGTGACAAGCGCTGTCAGGTCTTCAATGCTCGGAAGAAGAAACTGGGTGAAATTCCCCTAAGCAAAGGTCTATACTGTCTCAAACACTCACGTCGTATTTTTGCTGGCCTCACAAAGGCCTCCGAGCCGCTCACGATGCAGGAAATTCATGCCCGACTTGGCCATATCGCCCCCGCAGCCATCCGAGCCATGCTCAAGGATGGAACAATCTCCGGCATTACTCTCGACGAGGCCACACTCTACCATGGGTACCTGCGACTCCTGTGAGTATGCTAAAACCACCCGCAAACCTATCGGAAAGGAACGAGACCCACCACGACGAGAAAACCTTGGAGACGAAGTCCACACAGACCTCTGGGGACCTTCCCCTGTCCAAACACCGGGCCATAGCCTGTACTATGCCTCGTTTACGGATGACCACACTCGGTACACCACTCTATACCTACAGAAATCCAAGGCCGACACTTTCTCATCCTACAAAGCATATGAAGCTTGGTTGTCGACCCAGTTCGACACAAAGATTAAGCGTTTGTGTTCCGATCGTGGTGGCGAGTACCTGAGCAAAGAATTCAGTCAATACCTGCAGTCGAAGGGCACGGAAAGGCGAATCACCGTGCACGACACACCTGAGCATAATGGCGTAGCTGAACGACTCAATCGAACACTGGTCGAACGTGTCCGAGCCATGATACATGCCTCCGGATTACCCAAAAACCTCTGGGGTGAGGCAATAATGCATGCGACCTGGCTGAAAAACAGATCGTCGACACGTCGTCTCGGAAATAAAACGCCCTACGAAATGCTGTACAAAAAGGCGCCCGACCTATCTAATTTACCTGTCTGGGGTTGTCGAGTCAAAGTCCATGACCCCAGTGGCTCGAAACTTGATGCTAGGGCTCGAGATGGACACTGGCTGGGTTTTGATGCTGAAAGCGATGGCCACAGGGTGTATTGGGTCGACTCGAAGACAGTTGGGGTCGAGAGAAGCGTTGTATTCCCCAAACGAGACGTTTCTGTGTCGCTTCAGCGCCTACCGCATGAGGGGGAGAATGAGGACTTACAGGACATGCGGAATGGTCGCAATCTGTCGCAAAACCATACGGAACGTCGGGAATCGCTCCCGGAAGGCCAAACGACACCAGAACGACCTGTACTCGAAGTTCAGCAGCCAACAGAACCAGAAACGACGCATCACGCACCTAGAACTGACCATTTGGGTCCAACCTTCGAAACTCCACCTCCACTTCGTCGTTCCGCTCGACAACGCTTCGAATCGGACTATGTGCGACGTCTGAGAGCAGGAGAGGGCACTCGTGATGGTCGCATCACACTGGATTACATGAGACAACTACGTGACAGTGACAGTCGTCACAACAGTCCTAAATCACCCGAGAATGCGACTCTTGCTCTAATCGAAGACGAATTAACTGCAGACGACGACTCAGAAGATATCTATGCTATGGTAGCTGGTGTAAGTGAGGCCGAAGGGCTCGATCCATCAACAGTAAACGAGGCACGGGCACGAGCAGACTGGCCGAGCTGGGAAGCTGCCATCAATGCTGAACTGAAGAGCCTCGAAGCCGCTCGCACCTGGGATGTCGTCGAATGCCCCACCGGAGCGAACGTCGTTGGCTGTAAGTGGGTCTTCAAGATCAAACGGAACGCTTCGGGCGAAATCGAGAAGTATAAAGCGCGACTTGTTGCGAAAGGTTACTCGCAGGTCCAGGGGATCGATTACGAAGATACCTATGCCCCCGTCGCTCGATTGTCATCCCTACGTACTGTTCTCGCTATTGCTGCTCGCAATGACTGGGACATCGAAGTCTTTGACTTCCACTCAGCTTTCCTTAATGGTAAACTCGGTGAGGGCGAAGACATCTACATGCAGCTCCCAGAAGGCTACGCTACGGATGGGAAGTTCACCCGACCAGTCGGAAAACTGAATGTTGCCCTGTACGGCTCCAAACAGGGAGCGCTAAGGTGGTACCAGGAGCTCAGTAAGTCGCTCAATGAGCTCGGACTCAGCCGTGCACATGCGGACTGGGGAATCTTCTATGGCGAGATTGGGCACGACATACTCGTGCTCGCCAGCCACGTCGATGACTGTACAGTCACTGGTAGCTCTCCCAAACTCATTCGTTCATTCAAACAAGAAGTTTCGGCACGCTACAAGATCTCGGATCTAGGACCAATTAGCTGGCTACTCGGAATGCAGGTAACCCGTGATCGAGACGCTCGAACCATCTCTCTCTCACAGCAGACATACACGGAAGCCATCCTGGCTAAGTATAACCTCGCCGACTCCAAACCAGCTGCTGTCCCAATGGATCCTGGGCTAAAACTCTCGCGTGACCAGTCTCCGAAATCTGTCGCAGAAGCTGCGCATATGAAGAATGTTCCCTACCGTGCTGCTGTCGGATCCCTGATGCATCTGACAGTCGGAACCCGTCCGGACATCGCGTTTGCTGTTTCCACAGTCGCACAGTTCAATAATGCACCCGGAGTAGCTCATTGGGAAGCCGTAAAACAAATATATAGATATCTGGCTGGTACCAAGACCTTCGCACTGACGTTCGGCATCACCGAAAGTGGCCTCGTAGGCTATACTGACGCTGACGGAGCCACACAGGAACACCGGCGTGCCATCAGTGGCTACGTGTACCTACTCGATGGTGGTGCTATCAGCTGGACATCTCGGAAACAGGAACTCGTTACACTTTCCACTGCCGAAGCCGAGTACGTGGCTGCTACCCATGCAGCAAAAGAAGGTTTATGGCTACGACGACTCATCGGAGAGGTCTTCCACCCCCTCGAGCACCCACTCCCACTCCATTCGGACAGTCAAGCTGCAATTGCCCTCACGAAGGACGGTAGCTATCACGCTCGCACCAAACATATTGACATACGATACCATTTCATTCGTTTCGCTGTCGAAAATCACTCCTTTCATCTCATTTATTGTCCTACCTCCGAAATGATTGCTGATACCCTTACTAAGGCCTTACCTCATACTAAAGCTAAACACTTCGCTTTGGCACTTGGACTCCGTCCGAAGTGAGGGGGAGTGTTGGATATTTAGGTTTACCTTAGTAGAGACTACGGACATCCGCTTATATAATCACCCTAGTAAATTTTCGTACGCACTCCTTCGCACCTCAGTGACTTCCTACATCACTGAGACTCATAGCTCATTACCTTCTCCTCGACTCTCCGACGGTCCATCCTGATCCGATCATCCTCATGGTCCTCGACCTGCCCTCGTGACCTGGCCTCCACCTTCGGATCCCCTGTTCCTCCTTCTCGAACCCCTTTCGGTAACTGCTCCATTGATCCGAACCTCCTCGAAAGGTTCTTCGACTCCACGTCCTCGTTTCTTCTTTCCCGCTCTAGGTCGCTCGACGCCTCTAAGTCTGGCTTCGATGACGGAATATTTACACGATCGTGTGTAATCGAACTTCGGCTATCGTCATATACAGTCCATTCGTCACTGTACACCGCTATAGGCTGAGCCAGATAACCCAGTGTTACAGGGGCGGCCAGTCCCAATCTTATGTCTCCTCGGTGGCGATTCGATTCCCTGACGACATCTAAAAACCCATTTCCTTCCTTACGTCCATCACAGATTTCAGCCGATGCCCCATATGACGATGATACTCAGCTTGTGCGATTGGGTCCTTAAAGTGTGGTGCCTTCACGTATCGACCTTGCTGGCGAGGGGTTATCACAATGCGCTTCCCCGAGCATGGATCTGTAATTTCGACCTTCTGGTCGCCTTTGGGAAAGTCCTCGGTCTTCGCTCGAAGCGCGCACGAGAAGGGTCGTCCGAGAAGAATATCGAAAGCCACGTTCTTGACGACTTGAACTGGCACGCACACTGTCACCCCTCCAAAGTCAATCTCGCAGTCGCTGATCACTCCCTCGGTAGCTTCTCTCCCCTTATTCGCTGTCTCCATCGTGATACTACCATCCTTCTCGATGGGGAGACGAAGCACCTCGGCGATCTCCTTTCGCAGCGCGACAATCTGCGACCCACTATCCAAGATACCCTCGAGTCTGACCTGCCCCGCAACCTCGACGGGCACGAAGGTTAGAGGCATCGTGGTCAGCCTCTGGATCTCGGGCTCGTCACCCTCGCACTCGACACTCGCAACTTGTATGTCCTTGGCCACCGGCTCGACCCTTTCTTCTTCTTCTTCGTCCCCTTCGGTCTCGACAGCGGCCAGCACACCAGCAGTAGTCCCTCCACCTGACACCCTCTTAACTGCCGTGTACTCCCGGAAGGTTCTCTGAACTGACTTGAGTGCGACAAGGTCTCGAAGGGGTACTGGGACCACCACATCGAGCGCCGAATTGACAATCTTCTTTTCGATGTCCGGAATGTCCGCCGTGGACCCATAGTGGAAGCCCGAAGTACCTGACCCTGCTCGAGAGTCGTTCGGCGTGTTCGTAGGCTTCGCCACTTGCCTCTCTTTCCCCTTCGAGGGCGCTTCCTTCGACGTCGACGGTGCTGGGTTTGCGCCTTGAGCCTTCGGGGGCGCGTTCGATATTACGACGCCGTCGAACTTCTGCCTGCGCTGGGGCTTGTCCTTCTCGTTGAGAGCCAGGGCGTACTCGAGTGTGGGGTCTCGTGGGACGAGCTCCGCTTGGTGAACCCAGACTTCTTCTTCCCCCTTGTCCCCAGACGGTGTAAAGTTGGATAAGGAAAAGTGGGGGGAGTGACCTAGAGGGTCTCCCTTTGGATGGTGGGGTCAGTTCGACCCAGGGGGCTAGAGCTTGCCTGGTAGGGGTGAGAGAGTGGTGAAAAGACTTAAAACGCGCCCTAATAGTTCCAAAAGAGAGTCGAGATAACGTCTGATGGCAGTCTGATATTGGAGAAACAATCTCCCGAGCTTCGGCGTCTTATTTCCGTCTTCTTTCGTCTCTGGTAAAGCGGCTGTTGTTATTCTAAGTATGTACAGACTGCTCTAAGTGCGAGTCTGGCTTACATAAGCCAAACTCGTCCAAATACTAAGTAGCAAGGGAGTAGAGTAGGGGATAAAAGCAAAACAAAAGTAAAAACAATGAAATAAAATAAATCCCCTAGTAGGGAGGACTCCCTCCCTACATCCGAGGGTGGCTTTAAATAGTGACTGTCCCCAGTCAACACATACCAAGATATATCATAAGGCGAGGCAAGGGGTATCATCCTTGAAACAAAAGTCTAAGTAGAAACTCGAAAATGCGAACTCAAAATGAAAGAGACCATGAAAAGAAACAAAAAATCACTACTCAGCTGATGGGGGAGGCGGCTCGAAGGTAAACCGAAGGCCTTCGAAGGCAAAAGGTGGCTCGGGGGTGGCTCGAAGCGGGCCTCGAAGCAGCCTCGATGGGGCTCGAAGGTGTATCGAGAGCGGTTTGAGTGCGAAAGGTAGCTTGGAGGTGGGTCGAAGGGGGATGGCTTACTCTCGAAGGGAACTGGCTCCCTTTCGAAGGGGGGTGGCTCACTCTCGAGCTCGAAGGGTGCTCTGGGGTAGTCTCGTGGTTGACTCGAGGGGAGGAGTGTTGAAAAATCTACGGTATTGTGTTATACTCTGTCAGCGAGAACGGTCTTCTACTTACATAATCAGCCTTTGACTTAGCCGGAGTATTTTCTACTCATACCTCAGTCTTCGTCCAACTCGAAGTCTGAGGTATGGTTTACACTCTTTATTCTAACCTACAACACAGTACTAATATCTACTTAGATACTTACTTTCCTTTAGGTTGGTAGAGTAGTCTTCGTCCAACTCGAAGTCTGAGATACTTACTTTCCTTTAGTCCGAAACTCGTCCTTCATAACCTTCAAAAGGTTATGAGCCCCGCCTGCACGGCTCTACTTCCGAACCTCTGAATCTAACTGGAAGGTCTTTACAACAAGGCTCTAGTATACAGATATGTCAAACCCTCCATCTGCTTCTACGGCAGGAAAGTTACCTGCACAAGCGACGTCCTCGACTATAACGACATCCGGAAGAGTCACTCAAGGTTCAAGTCGACTGTATGACATCCCACCTTTCGACAATGATGGGTCGAGTTTCCAGAACTGGAAAGCACGGGTGGAGATGGTGTTGGATGTGCGTGGACTCTGGTCTGTGGTTGGTGGTGCGGACACAACAGCGCCCGACCCCAAAGTGCACCCAGACGAGCATGCAGAATGGGAGATTAAGAATAGGGAAGCACGGGCACAGATCCTCCTTACCTTGAAGGATGAACCATTGAGCGGTGTCTTGTACACGAAGACTGCAGCAGAGGCCTGGACTAAACTCAGCGAGCGATACGAGGGAAAAGGAAAGCAGACCATCGCATATCTGATTGGAGAGCTATTCCGCAATACCCTCACGGACGACTCCTCACTCGAAACGCAGCTAAATGCAATGCAGCAAAAGGCGTCAATCATACGGTCACTTGGTCAACCATTAGATGACGCGCTAGTAGCCATTGCAATGGTCATATCGCTCCCGCCATCCTATTCCACTCTCCGCACCATTCTCATGTCGACAAATGACAAGCTCACGGTAGACTCCGTAATATCACAAGTCCTTGTCGAAGAACGGTCGAAGAAGTTGTCGAGTGGGCAAACTGCCCTCGCAGCTAAGACTGGAGAGAAAGGAAAGGGTAAAGCAGCGGACAAGAAGAAGAAAGGGAAATGTCACTACTGCAAAATCCCTGGTCACTTCGAGAGAGACTGCCGAAAGAAAAAGGCAGACGAGGCTGCAAAGAACGCGCAGACAGGTGAAAAGGACAAGGATAAAGAGAAACCGAAGGACAAAAACGAGTTGTCAGCTAAACTCGTGCAGGTTACATCTGGAGACATCACAGAGCGCCTTGAACTCTTCATGGCACACACCGGAGGCAAACCAAGCATGCGCGAGTGGGTGGTTGACTCTGGAGCATCAGCGAACATGTCATGTCAACGAAACTGGTTCACCTCCTTTACACCCTTGGTTCCCCCTCAGCTGGTCATCATCGGAGATGGTAGATCTATCCAAGCCATTGGAAAAGGTCGCATAGAGCTCAGCACGAGCCTCCCTGATGGATCAGAAAAAGGGATCATGCTTCGTGACGTGTACTTCGTGCCAGACCTCGACACGAACCTTGTTTCAGTCCCTGCATTGACTGCGAGAGGACTGCGAGTCACATTTGGAGATGATGCCTGTGAAGTATTAGCCAATGGTCGTGTCGCAGCTATGGCAACAAAACGAAAGTCATTATACATCCTTGCAGCAAAGCCATGCACCGGAACACACTCCGCATACATAGTGAAGGGACCCGTAACCTTACTCGACCCTACGACCACTATATCCGCTCTCGCAACTCAGACTAAGACTTCGAAGGCGACACTCGAGACTTGGCATCGTCGTCTAGGTCACATAAATCCGAAGTCTGTGCTTACACTAGAGGGAAAAGATATGGTCAGCGGCATGGAGATAACTGGCCCAAAGAAGGTTGACGACACACCCTGTAAAGCGTGCCTCGCAGGAAAGCAAAGTCGGAAGGCAATTACAACCGAGTCGGGCACCGAGAGCCCAAGTGTCCTGTATCGGACATACTCGGATGTATGCGGACCGATGGAGACGACTGCTCGAACAGGCCACAAGTACTTCGTGACCTTCATTGACGGCCATTCACATCACCTAGTCGTAAAGCTAATGAAGACAAAGGATGAAGTGCTGTCACTACTGAAGGAGTATTTTGCAAGGGCCGAAGCGGAGACTGGCGAGCAACCCAATTACCTCCACAGCGATGGTGGGGGAGAGTATAGCTCTCGGGAGTTCGAAGCCTACTTAAAGTCAAAAGGGGTACATCACGAAAAGACAAACCCTTACACTCCGCAGGAGAACGGTGTCTCCGAACGAATGAATCGAACCCTCGTGGAAAGTGCTCGGGCCATGCTAAATGATGCGGGACTCCCTAAGAAGTACTGGGGCGATGCGATCACTCATGCAGCATACATCATCAATAGGTCACCGACCCGCACGTTGAAAGACAGCATAACTCCGTTCGAAGCTTACAGCGGCAACAAACCCTCACTCTCTCACTTGCGAATATTCGGATGCAAAGCCCATGTCCATGTCCCAGACGAAAAGAGAAAGAAGCTGGATGTCAAGTCAATAGAATGCGTCCACATCGGGTTCGCAGAAAATAAAAGGGCTTACCGGTGTCTCCACAGGCCTAGTGGGGTGGTAATCGAGTCAAGGGATGTAGTTTTCGACGAAGGGGACCCGGAGGGACCGGAGCGTGTCCTAATCGATGAGGACATCGAAATCGGGGGTCCGAAAGAGCGGTCAGTGCGAAACGTAGACCCAAAAATGCGAAAACCTTACCAGGAGGAGGAGAACTGTCTGCCGCACAGCGAGGACTTGGCAGATCAAGACGATTTTGCGCAGGCTGGTGACGGGACCAATCAGGGCCCTGGGGGTGATGAAAACGAGAAGGGGGATGAGGTCGATCTTCCCCGATCTCCTTCGGAGTGCACGAACTCACTGGAAGAAGGAAACTCGAAAGTTGAGCCAAAATGCACTGAAAATTTGGCTAGTACTGCACCTGGTGGGTCAGGAAAGGACCCTCGGCCACCCATACGACGCCCCAGCCAAGCGAGAGGGCCACGGACGCCATACCCACACCCAATTCCCCCTGCAGCCATCAGAAGGTCTTCTCGAGCTCGAAAACCGCCTATTCGAGATGATGACCCAAGATACATGGTGAATGCTTATCAAAAGAGCACCTTACCAAGTCATGAAGGTGACTTACCGGTTGACGAAGGTGTGGCAGAGCTTGAGGGCCCACAGAGAAGCGGGGAGGACGACGCGCGGCCAGCTGAGGCCAGCGGGGCTGTGCGTGGGAACAATCAACAAAACGAATGCTCGTACCGTGCTGGAGCCACTGACGATGGCGAACCGACTACGTTTGAAGAAGCCATGGCGCGTGCTGACTCGGATAGGTGGTATACGGCCATGCAGGATGAGCTGGAGGTGTTTCGGAGAATTGGGCTGTACGAGGAGGTAAATCGCCCTCAGGATCGAAAGATCATCGACTCGAAGTGGGTATTCAAGATAAAACGAGGTCCCACTGGCGACATCGAGCGCTACAAGGCCCGTCTCGTCACACGAGGCTTCACGCAGACCCAGGGCATTGACTACACAGAAACGTTTGCCCCTGTAACGAAGTTCTCCACTATTCGAGTCTTACTTGCACTTGCAGCTCAGTACGACTTCGAGATCCACCAAATGGATGTCAAGTCCGCATTTCTCAATGGCGAACTTGACGAAGAAATTTATTTGAAGCTCCCTCCAGGCTTCCGTGGCACAGGTGACAAAGTATGGCGCCTACGACGAGCACTCTATGGGCTGAAACAGGCCCACAAAGCCTGGTACAAGCGACTCCGTACCGTATTCGAATCTCTGGGTTTCACTCGAAGCCATGCTGATCACTCTGTCTTCTATAAGGTCGAAGATGGTGAAATCATCATCGTTGCGGTATACGTAGATGACAAACTAATTCTTTCGAGGTGCACGAGGGCGATCGAGAGGCTAAAGGAGGCACTCGTGAAGGAGTACGACCTGTCAGACCTGGGAGAGGCAAGATGGATCCTCGGAATGGAGATCATACGAGATCGTGACAAGCGGATTATAGAAATTTCGCAAAGGCGCTATGTCGAAGGTATCCTCGAACGTTTTGGGATGCACGAGGGTCGTGCAGTTGCTACGCCGATTGACCCGAACTCGAAACTGGCAAAGTTAGAGGAACCGGAGGTCGATAACAAGTCTTATCAAAGTGCACTTGGTGCGCTAATGTACGCTATGCTAGCAACCCGACCCGACCTAGCATTTTCAGTGGGTGCGTTGAGCCGGCATGCTGCCGCACCTGGGGAGGCCCACTGGGCAGCCCTCAAACGGGTCTATCGGTACCTACGGGGAACAACTGATGCACGTCTAGTGTACTCAGGTGATTCGGTAAAAAATCCTTTTGGCTATGTAGATGCAGACTGGGCCTCCGACGTAAATGATCGACGGTCGATCACTGGCTATGTCTTCGTCCTCGCGAATGGCGCAGTCAGCTGGTCCTCGAAGAAACAAACATCTGTCGCACTCTCCAGTACCGAAGCAGAGTACATGGCTGCATCTGCAGCAACGAAGGAAGCTATTTGGATTCGGACGCTAATCCGTGAGCTCAACATGATGCCCTCACTCGAACCAACTCTCCTCCTACTCGACAACCAGTCCGCTATGTCGTTGGCGAAAAATTCTGTGTTTCATGACCGTACGAAACACATTTCGATCCGACACCATTTTATTCGTGAGCAGCTGGAGATGGGCGAGGTCGCTGTTGACTATGTTTCGACGAATGCTCAAGTAGCCGATGTCCTTACCAAGGGACTCACACGGGAGAAGCATATCCGGTTTACCAAGGGTATGGGTATTATTTATTAGAAACCATTTACTCGCTGAGTGGGTGTGTTGAAAAATCTACGGTATTGTGTTATACTCTGTCAGCGAGAACGGTCTTCTACTTACATAATCAGCCTTTGACTTAGCCGGAGTATTTTCTACTCATACCTCAGTCTTCGTCCAACTCGAAGTCTGAGGTATGGTTTACACTCTTTATTCTAACCTACAACACAGTACTAATATCTACTTAGATACTTACTTTCCTTTAGGTTGGTAGAGTAGTCTTCGTCCAACTCGAAGTCTGAGATACTTACTTTCCTTTAGTCCGAAACTCGTCCTTCATAACCTTCAAAAAGGAGGAGGGCTGGATCGACTTGGAACTCGAGAGAGGGGGTGGTGCCTGGTCAACGAAGCTTCCTGGGCCTCGAGCGAGAACCCAGAAATCCAAACGACGCTGTAGAGTGCGTCCGAGAGCCTCTCGAGGGATCTCCTCACCTGTGGGCAGCACAACTCGACCTCGAACCAACCTACACCTGCCAGCTGCTAGATACGAAGCGCAGACCTTACACTGTGCTCGAATGTGCCCTTTGCGACCACAGAAGAAGCAAAAAGAAGTGCTTCGAGGGGGAACTCGGTGCCTCGAGAACTCTCGAATGGGAGGGGGTGGCTTGCTCGAAGCCACAGGCTCTTGAAGAGGCGACAAACCTCTTGACGCTCTTGAACGCGACTCGAAACCAGTGGGGGCAGGCTTTGCCTTCGAAGTCAGAGCCTCTCGAAGGAGGAACGAGGAGGTGTGGGGTGGTTCGCAGCACGAGGGTGACTTCGAAGGAGTCCTCGGAGGGGACTCGAGATGAGGATAAGCCTTACCAAAGGATGTCGAAGATGCTTCGAAGCATGAGTACCACTTCGCGGGGGTACTCGAGGGCTCGTGAGGTCGAAGGGGGCGAGTCAAGGTCGAGCTGAGTTCACGAGGCTTGCTCGAAGCAGTTTCGAGGCGAGGAGGGCAAACCTTCGAGTGCTCTAAACCACCTACTGTGTGCAAGTACGACTGTTGCACCTCTCTCGAGCTGCGAAGTAAGTTCGAAGGCGAGTCACTGGCCTGCTCACATGAGGCACTCCAACCTGGAGGAGCAGGGTGCCTCGAGCCTGCATTAGTGGCTCGAAGGAGAGATGAGCTGCTCGAAGCAAGCTCAGGAGGGTGAGGGGTGTTCTTCGAAGTCCGAGGGGCGACCTCGAAGGGGGGATGCGAGGGGGACTTCGAGCTCGAGCTTCCCTGGGAGCATCTTCTAGAAAGAGACCGAGAATACTCCACAGGGGCATCTGGCCTGTAACTGATCGAGGGTGAGTGCGAATGGTGAGGGGGTTCCTTGGGTGGCTCGAGACTGGACGAGGGCTTTGTCGAAGCTAGATGAGGGGATAAGTGGCCTACCCGGTCCTCGATAACCTCCTTCGTAATGCGAACGATGACCTCGATAGGCCATAGGTGGCCTGACATAAGGAGAGGGTACCTCGAAGCGAGCCTCCTCGAGACTTCGAGCTCGATGTGGGGTGGGAGGCCTCGAAGGAAGAGTTGGGCTCGATGGCTCAACTCGAGGGTGTTCCGAGTCACCATGGCCAAGAATAGCACCTGGAAATGACGAAGATAGTCCCCTAGGGCTGGGACTGAGCTTAGCTCGCTGCGACGACTCTCTTCGAGGAAGGCATAGAACTCGTCGAAGTAGTCACGAATGTCCTCGATTGGCTCGAGCTCGGGGTACTGAAGGGTTACGAGGGTCTTGAAGTAGCCCCAATTAAATCCCTCGAGGATCGAGGCACTCGCCACAAGGTAGGTCCAGAGCCTCCCAACACGAGGAGGGGCTCCATCAACTGCCATCTGGCCGAGGGACAGGGCATCCGTTATCCCCTGGGCCTTACCATGCTCTACTACCTCCTCGAGGTAACCTGGCAGGTCCTGCGCCTGCCCTGAGAACTTGAGGTGGGGCTCGACTGGGGCTCGAGACTGTCTGTGAGCTGCTTTCATCACGAATGGTATTTACGAAGCTTGAACGAATATATTTCACAGTCTAAACAACTGTTGGTAGTATTATCGAGGGCGTGCGCGAGCCTCGAATGTCCGTAGTCGATCTCGAAGGTAAACGAAGGGGGGGGGGTAGGGTCACCTCGATGCGACCTTGAACGTCTATGGGGAGATGGGGAGTGGATCCTGTACACGAAATGAGCAGGGGGGGGACTTGTATGCACGTAGCGAAGTGGTTACGACCACTGAGACGAAGAGAAAATGAAATTTGTCGCCGTGTGCAACTCGAAGCCTCGACTTAACTTTGCAGTCTCGCTCGACTGCAGAATGCGCAAGAAAAACGAACTAAATTCGTCTCGATACCTCTAAGAATGACTGTGGGTGCGTCTAAGGGAATGTTTACGTCTCGAAAGCGTCTCGAAAGGGCTTGATGTTCGTCTGGGGGTCTCGAAAGGGTCTTGAACGTCTGAGATCTCGAAGCGACTGATGAGGATCTCGAAGGGGCTGTCAACTGACTCTAAGAGGTGGGGAGGGGATTCCTACGGCTCGAAACAGCACGAAAACGCGTGTGGTGGGGCCAGGGAGCTCAGCTGTGGCAAGGGGGGGAGGACAGCAGTGCGTCGGAGGAGAACCGATGGGCCAAATGGTACGAAACCTCAGGAAGCGATGGAAGAGACCTATAGGAACTGGGAGAACGAGGAATTACGAAAATCTGTGCACCCAATCCTGAAATATTTGCAAAACTGTCTAATACAACCTTTCGGCACGAAATTCGCGATATCTCCAGAAGTAGTGATGTAGACGCGACAAAAAAGGCACCTTCCGGAAGCTCTCGACAGGCTCTACTATGCCTGAAGTTTGCGAGAGGAGAAGCGCGACGGTTCTCGAGAAAACGCGTGTGTAGCTGGGAGGGTGGGGAAACAGTAGCGCGTTGCTGGACAATCGCTAGGCCGAGCACCACGAAACTCGGGGACGTCGTAGAGGGAGTCTGGGGGCGCTGGGAGATCAAAGACACGAGAGGATACGCGCACCCGAACCCGAGTTATACCAGATTTCGTCCTACTGCACCTTTCTCCACAAAAAGCCTGATATCTCCGGAACTACAAAAGCGTACGCGTCGAAAAAGGTATCGTCCGAAAGGGCTTGTCAAGTAGAACCAGGATCTCGAAAAGCGAGAGGTTTGGCGCGTTGGATCTCGAGATATCGCGTGTGCGAGGTCGAGGGTAGGAGGGGAAGGGGGGACTACCAAGCAAACAGCCCCCTCGCGGTGGGCTCCAGATGTAAAGTTGGATAAGGAAAAGTGGGGGGAGTGACCTAGAGGGTCTCCCTTTGGATGGTGGGGTCAGTTCGACCCAGGGGGCTAGAGCTTGCCTGGTAGGGGTGAGAGAGTGGTGAAAAGACTTAAAACGCGCCCTAATAGTTCCAAAAGAGAGTCGAGATAACGTCTGATGGCAGTCTGATATTGGAGAAACAATCTCCCGAGCTTCGGCGTCTTATTTCCGTCTTCTTTCGTCTCTGGTAAAGCGGCTGTTGTTATTCTAAGTATGTACAGACTGCTCTAAGTGCGAGTCTGGCTTACATAAGCCAAACTCGTCCAAATACTAAGTAGCAAGGGAGTAGAGTAGGGGATAAAAGCAAAAACAAAAGTAAAAACAATGAAATAAAATAAATCCCCTAGTAGGGAGGACTCCCTCCCTACAACGGTACCTCTTCGATCCTCGCCGTCGTCGCCATCTGCGCATATGCTAGGTGCGGGTCTTCGTCCCCGACCCTGAAAATATGAGCCCCCTGGGCGCCTGCTTCGGGCCTCGGGGCCGCTGCTTCCCCTGCTGCTCTTCCCTCGGCAGCGCCATGCTCGGTCAACCAACGGTTGATCTCCGCCTTCAGCGACCCGTTCGTCCAACGAATCGGCATGCCGTCCAGGAAGCATAGCTGCCCATTAACGACCTGACACTTCCCTTCTCTCAGATAAGTCATCCGCTGCTGACAAAACGAGACCTGGTGCCCGGCATTGAAACAGAAGAAGCAGATTTGCCCCGCCGGATTCGCTCGACCCACAAACTGGTTACCGGCTTTGGGGTTCCCCACGGCAGCTTGCTGCGTGGCTGCTTCGGCTCGAACTTGTGGCTGCCTCTGAGCCAACTCCTGCGCGACTCGAGTGGCTTCTTCGCCTGCCGAAAGCCGTACAACTCCCCTCTTCGCAGCCTTAGTCCTCGTCGTCTTAAACCTATCTTCCAGCAGAAACTTCAACTCCTCCATGACGCAGTCCAGAGGCCACGGGTCGTCACGACGGCGAATTCCGTAGTGGCACTTCAGGTTCGACAGAACCTCTTGCATAAGCTCAGGGTCGAGACCTTCGAGGAAGTGACTGTCGAAGTCGTCCGAGGTAATCTTCCTCCTCTCGACGAGGTAGCATGCGATCTCGGTGTATTTGCGATAGTACTCGCCGAGATCTTCCTCGGTCTCAATGTCCTTTCTCACCTGCGCCTCTACTAAGTCGCGCAGGTCCTGTTTCACGAAGGTCCTCTCCAATCTCGATGCTCCCGGGTAGATTGCGACAAGGCTCGTGACGAAGGCGTTCCAGTCATTTGCTTCTTCGTCTGCGATAGCCTTCCAAAGAGTGGCTGTCTCCCTGTCGAGGTACCAGCACGCCCATTTAACCCACTCCCGCTCTCTCCTGCATCCTGCTCCTTGGCATAAGAACTGTATTATGTGCAAATAATCCACGAGGTCCTGCGCTTTGCCAGAGAACTTCGGCGCTTTCGTCGACCCTCGAAGAGGCATCCCTTCCAGAGGTTCGGGTGCTCTCGAGTTCACGGCCCCTCTGCCTAACATCTCCAGTACCGCATTAGCCTCCGATTCTCTTCTCCCAAGTGCCCTCTCGACGTGGCATGCTCTTGGCGGCTCAGCCTCTCTCTGCGGCCTACCCAGGGCCTCGAGGCCCCTTCTGATCGTCTCGATAGGCTCCGATCTCTGGTGATGAATCGGCTTGGGGTATGCTTCTTCTCTCCTCACTACTCGTGGTCGTTCCTCCTTGCCCCTCGGCCTTCATAGATCAAGATATTCATCACGTTCACCGCCCCTCCTGTATGTAGGCCTATCATGAGACAAAGGTCTCGCACGAGGGTGGTAATGTGGGGGTGGTCTTTCGTATTCGGGATTATCTAGAGGGATAGTTCTTGGATACCGAGGAGGCGTGGGTTCGCGCTGTGGCAACTGTCCTTCCTGCGAGCGCCTTCTAGGAGGAGACCGAGGTCGCTCGACAGGGTATTCTCGAACTATGATTCCCGTGCGAGCTTGCGGGCATCCACGATCTTCCAACTGGAGGGCCAGCCTCCTTCCCACATCTGGTACGGCTGCCCTTGCCTCGAATTCTGCTCGATGCACTGGGAATGGATACAGAGGTTCCTCCCTTCGGGGTGACGGCTGGTCTCGTACTTGATGACCCGCGAGGAGCGGCGATCTCCTTTCGCGCCTCGATGATGCCCTCTCAATGACCTCTTCTCTTTCCTCTTCCTCCTCGAGCTCGGCCCACAAGGCTCTCACTGCTGGTTGGACAGGCGAGTATCTTCTCAATGGCGACTCCCTTCGCTCGGCCAGTCTAGGAGAAGCAAGCCCACTTTCTGGATATCGCGGAGGCAAGTAGCCTCGAGAGTTAGCCATAGTGTCTCGTGTACTACGTAGACGTAATGGAGTTGGAGTTCGCAAGTGTGGGGGTGCAGACCCTAGCGCGGTCGTTTCAGATAAGGAAGAAAGTGGAGATAACGAGTTTCGTAAGATCCGGTCCGCTTCTTCGGCCGAGTTGATTTCTTCCTCGGGTGAAGACAGTATCAGAGGAGATGGTGATCTGTAAGCGGAGAACTGTGACTCGGAAAGGTTCGGAGTAGCCGGTGGAACTGCAAGGGATGCGATACGAGTACTGACGCGCGGCGATGCTGAAGCGACTGAAGGCGGTAGTGGGACTTGTGTTGGCGATGCTGTAGGTGGAAATGGAAGTGCGTCGCTTGCTGGGGATGGTGGTTCTGCATGTCTCGTGGCAGTCGCTGGTCCTGCCTCGTGGTGCTCTGTCAATCTCCTTTGCCTTTCTTCTTCGGCGGCACAAGCTGCAGTACGACGAAGAGGATACCTGTGTGCCAGATTTCCAAAAGAAGCCCCTCGCGGTGGGCTCCAGATGAAGAGTCTGAATATAGGGTCGCCCCGAATCTAGGGCAACAGATGAGGGAATATGCGAGTATGTAGTTTCGTCCCAAAGGGGCTCTTCGAAACCTAGCACAGAAGATTAAAAGTATACCTCTCGAGTCTCAATAGTAGGTAGAGTAGAGAATAGAGCACTTCGAGACTTCGAATCCGGCCTACTGAACAGCTCAACGATGGTGGATGAATTGTTTTTCCATCGTGTTCTACATGCGTCTTATGCACGGCGCGGGCTTAGTCAGCGCCCGGCATCTCCCGCCACTTCTCCTCTCGCATCTAAGTCCCCCTTGACTCCTCGTCTCCTCGAGACTCCCCTCGAACCCTCTAAACCTCCCGCCTCCGCTCTTGAACACCTTCCTATGACCCGTCGAACCCCTCCCGAGCCTTCCCTACACCTCTTCGAACCCTCATCTACTTGCTCGAAACTCCATGCACCCTCGAACCCTCCATATACTTCATTTCTCGTAGTCGGGGCTTCGCCGCGCCTACACCACCATCGAGGCAGTACAGTATCGGAAGGACGGAACTGACATATGGGGTATCATAAATTTTCCAGGGGGACAGACGTCAGAAAACTTCACGTAGAATGTAAGTCAAACAACGGAGGAGAGGGTCGGGATAAAGGAACTGAGCATAAAAGGAAAGGTGCGGGCAGTATGACTTCGGGGCGCTCGACCGATAGCCAATCAGATAGTGGGCCAAAAGCCTAAAGTGGCAACGACCCTGCAGCGAACCATGCGGTGGGGGTGCTGTGCCATATCGGGACCGGTCTGTAGCCTCGATAGAAGATCACCTGACCTCGGGGAGTTGCTGAGGCCGACTGGTAGTGGTCATGTGGAAGGACCGACATGTGTCGACGGGTGCCGAAGGTTGCCGACCGATGCCGAAGGGTGCTGACGGTGTTCCGATCGGCGGCATCGTCAGTTGTAGTATGGGGGTGGCGGTCATCGTCGGGAATGGTCGGTAACGGGTCGGGGCTGATCGGAAAGGGCCTAGGGGTGTCGGAGGGTTAGCGGGGAACTAGGACGGAGCATGGGCATGACAGTATCCCCCCCTTAGGCCCTGAACCCTTGAAGGGCTTAGGGTTGCGTGGCTAGAACCGCACGAGTTTGATTTTGAAATCGATAAGCGGCCATGAGGCGGGCGGTGATTGCCACAACGGAGTTGGTCGGAGCCCGAAGGGCTACATATAAGGCGAAGAGTCCCCCATCAACCCCTTGTCGTTCGACTCTCACCATGTCCAGTCAGCAAGCAAGCGCAAGCACTACCCCCGCCTCTCGGGACTTCTCGCAGGTCCCTGACGAAGAACTAGAGGTCTGGACCGACGACTCGGAGGAGACCGAGCGTGCCAAGGAGGACGAGAAGGGTCGGCGCGAGGCGGCCAAGAAGGAGAGGCAGGCCGAAATTCGTCGGCAAAGGGCGGAAGAGGCGCAGTGGCGTGAAGAAGAGGAGCGCCGAAGGGTGGAAGTGGAGCGGCTGGCACAGGAGCAGGCAGAGCAAGAGCGTCGGGCGCAAGAGGAGTGGGAGAGGCAGGCAGAGGAGGCCGCGCAGCAGGCCGCTCTCGGCAGGGGCAAGGGGTGTGTGGAGGAGTTACAACGAGAGGCCCACCTGGTGCAGACGACAAGGTGCATGGCTAGCCCTTGACTAGAAGACCCTACTAACTTCTTTCCTAGAATGGGGACCACCCCCCTTTACTCTCCTACGACCAGGGCCCAGGTCAGTGCCATGGCGGTCCTGATCTATCGGGCTGCCTGTGACGAATGCCAGCTGGGGGGTGACCCGACCGAGTGTCGGGTAGCTGCGGGTGGTCGGTCCTGCTGGGCATGCAGGAGGCGGAAGAAGAAATGCAGCTGGGCAGCAGAGGATCGGGTTGCATTGGGAAGCGGGTCGAGGAAGCGGGCTGGAACGGGGGGATCTCGGGGCGAGAAGAAGAAGCAGGGCCGAAGCGGGGTGGAGGACGAGGAGGATGATGAGGAAGTGGGAGCTGACGAGGGCTCGGAGGTGTCAGCACCCCGTCTCGGAGCAGGGGGGTCCCGACTTGTGGGGGAGAGGGAGTTGAGGCGTCGGCTACCCCCCGACGATGAGTACCATGGGCGGATCCTTGTTGCCCAGGAGGAGCAGGCAATAGCACTGGGGCGGCAGGCGGCGGCCATGGAACAGATGGCCTTGGCACAGGAGGCCCAAGCGCTTGCCATACAGGTGTATGTGCAAGCAATGCAGGGGCAGATGTGGCCTCCATTCCCGCCGATGATGGTGCCACGGATGGGGGCGCCTCAAGGCGGGGCTCCATCGGGGGTTGCGGCGGGTACAGAGCAGGGAGGTTCAGGTGTGAGAGATGCCGAATGGAGTGGGGGGTCGGAATGGGAAGGTGGCAGGAGCGGTTCAGATCGGGAGGGTTCGGGTGAAGAGCGGGGTGATGAGATGGATGAGTAGAGTTTTTTTTTTTTTTTTGAACTTGTATAGTACTTTTGAAATATGACGGTGTTTTTTTGTTAGAGTCGGAAAGTAAACTACAGGCAGAAAAAAGAGAGAACAGGAAAGGTTTCGGCCACGGTCGGTAATGTGGCAGCTGAGTTGACAGATGAGCAGATGAGTGTCGGGAATGACCGCCGACGAGTGGGCGAGCGTCAGGCGAGGTCGTCGGTGATCGGCGGTCACGTCGGGGGTGAATAGGGGCCTGGCTTGTGGGGGTACCGGTCGTGGAAGGCGGCGATGAGTTCTGACGCATGTTCTAGTTCGGTGGTGAGTAGCCAGGATGTCTCTTCATCGGTACCTTCGTAGCCGGCCCAGCGTACCAGGTACAACAGCTGGCAGTGTTGGCGGCGGCGGTCTATCTTCGAGTCGAGTATCTCTGATATTTCGTACTCGAGATCGCCGTCGACTTCTAGGGGCGGAGGAGGTGGCTGGTGCCAATTAGGGAAGGGGTTGGCCGAGGCAGGCTCCAGCTGGGATACGTGGAACACGGGGTGCACCGCACACATGTTATCTGGAAGCTTAAGAGTGACAGAGTGCATACCAGGTCGGGCAATGATGTCATAGGGGCCCAAGTACTTTTCGGCTAATTTTTCGGATGGTCGGGTGGTATGGAAGTACTTAGCCTTAACAAAGGCTTGGCCGCCGACATTGAACTCGGGCGGTGGTAGGCGCTTAGTGTCAGCGGGACCTTGGTAGCATTGCTGCGCTGCGGCCATTTCGGAGCGGAGGAATTCGTGAAGGGAAGAGAGCTCCATAACGTAGTCATGGGCTTTCGGGGAGGTGAAGTCGTGATCGGCAGTGACCAACAGGTTGGGGTGATAACCCTTATTAGCGAAGAAGGGTGAGACTCCGGTAGTAGCACTAGGCGCATTGTTAAAGGCGAACTCAGCTAGGGGTAGTTGTTCGGCCCAGTTGTCTTGTTGGTAGTTACAGTAAATGCGGAGGTACTGCTCGAGGGTCTGGTTCGTGCGCTCGCTTTGGCCATCGCCCTCGGGGTGGTAACCCGAAGTAAAGTGAAGGCGCATGTTGAGAGCCTTACCTAATGAGCGGAAGAAGTGGGAGACGAACTCGGGGCCTCTGTCGGAGGTGACGTGAGTGGGTACTCCATGCTTAGAAAAGACGTGGGTGAGGAACAGCTTAGCGAGGTCGGCCGAAGTGATGGAGTCATGAGTCGGGATGAATACTGCTTGCTTGGAGAGGCGATCTACGACGACTAGAATGGCAGTAAAGCCATCGGAGGTGGGAAGGTGCTCGATGAAATCCATGGAGATGGAATTCCAAGGTCTTTCAGGGACGGGGAGTTGCTTCAATAGGCCGTATGGGCGGTGCCGCTGAGCTTTGCTTCGGCCACAGGCGGTACAGGAGCGGACGTAGTTCTTCACGTCGGTCCGAAGGTTCGGCCATACGTACTCGCGGCGGATGAGCTCGAGGGTGCGGTTTTGCCCAAAGTGGCCGGCGAGGGGATGGTCATGTTTGAAGCGAAGCACCCTGAGGCGGAGGTCATCGACATCGGGGACGAAGATGCGGCCATCAAGGCAGAGGAGACCGTCGGAATCCGCGGACCATTGGGGAGCGGTCAGGGTCGGAATCCGCGGACCATTGGGGAGCGGTCAGGGTCGGGAGGTGGGCGGCCGACGTAGGGTCGGCGGGTAGAGCGGTGATGATGTCGGAGCGGAGTGTGTCGACATCGAAGACCATGGCAGCGTGTAGGACAGGGGCCATGAGGTGGGTAGTACGGAGGGACGATGCGAACTGTTCTTGGGTGAACATAGGGCAGAGGTTGTGTGGGTTCACTTCGGCGTAGTCCCTATCCCCCCCTTTTGGGTAGACATCCCACCGGCGGGTGAGTGTGTCGGGCTTGGCCCCTAAGCAGCCGGGTCGGAAACGGATTGCCAGGTTGAATTGAGAGAGATACTCCGACCAGCGGGCCTGTCGGCGGGTCAGAACCTTGGAGGTAGCGAAATATTCAAGATTCTTGTGGTCGGTGACCACGTCGACGGGGGTGGCAGAGCCCTCAAGGTAGTGCCGCCAGTGGCGGAAGGCCTCGAAAATCGCCAGGAGCTCCTTGTCATGGGTATCATAGTTGAGTTCGGGGGCGGTAAGGGTGCGGGAGTAGAAAGCGACGGGGCGGAGTTCGCCGTCGGGGCAGGTTATCGAAAGGATACCCGCTATGGCATAGTCGGAGGCGTCGGTTTCGACTGTGATAGGAGCATCGGGGACCCAATGAGTGAGTATCAGAGCGGAGGTGAAGGCGTCCTTGAGGCGGATGAAGGCGGAGCGGCATTCCTTGGAAAAGTTCCAAGGGGTATTTTTTCGGGTTAGGCGGGTCAGCGGCATGACTATTTCGGAGTAGTTATGGATGAACCTCCGATAGAAGTTAGCGAACCCAAGGAAAGACTGAATGTCCCTGACTTTTCGTGGTTCGGGCCAATCGTGGATGGACTGAACCTTGTCGGCAGACATAGTCAGACCAGACGGGGAGAGGACGTAGCCGAGGTATTCGACCGAGTCCCGATGGAACTCGCACTTTTCGGGCTTGGGTAGAGGCCTTCCGAAGGAGGCCGAGGAAGTTCCGACTAGCGGAGCGGAGCGGGGGATGGCCGAAAGGGCCAACAGAGGTTCCGACTGGCAGAGCAGAGCGGACGGTGGTGACGGAGGCGCCTGGGGCATCGGCATTCTCTGCGGCGGGGGTTGGAATGATATACTGCCCAGTACCCAATCAATCAACGGATTGTAGCGGGTGAGCCAGTTGTGTCCCAAAACCAACGAGCATGAAGAATCCAATGGAGTAACGTAAAAGGAAACAGGGGTGACATCGCCGGAAGGGAAACGGACGGAAAGATCTACTTCTTGGGAGATTACAGTATTTGTGCTACCATCAAACAGACGAAGGGGAATGGGCGGAGAAACACATTTTGTCGGGATAGAGTATTTACCGACTAACGAAGGGTCTATAAAACAATGTGAAGAACCTGAATCGACTAACGCAGAAATGTTGTCTATAGAGAAGTCGGGAACGGAAACAGACGGCATAAGCAAATTAGGGTCAGAAAGAGCAGACACGTTGAGTCGGATGTCGGTGAGTGCACGGATGGGGTCAACGCTTCCTCCAGGCCATGCAGGCTCCCTGGAGGAGCGGACTAATTTTTTGCCTCTGCCTTCTCCGTCGGTGGAGCAGGCGGAGTCTCAGCCGCAGCGGCGTGGGAGGTGGACTTCGGGCAGTCCTTGGCGGAGTGACCGCCTTCGCTGCAGAAGAGACAAAGGTTGTTCTTGAGGCAGCGTTGGCACTCGGCGGCATTGAGCTTGCCATCCTTGCCGAGGAGGTGTGTGATGTCGGACTTGGCCGCATCGGGCTTTTGGCCGTCCTTCGGCTTGGACTTGCCCTTGTCGGAGCGGGGTGCAGATGAGGAAGAAGATTTTTTATCATCGGAAGGTTTGGCAGACGACGATTTGTCAGCAGACGGTTTAGCGGAGCGGGAGATTTCGGCCTTGCGTTCCCAGTACCGAGCATCGATGGTTTGGGCTAGCTTGCACAACCCGATGAGGGTGGCGGGCTTGCCGACGCGAGAGATTTCGTCCTTGATGCGGTCGGGAAGGCCAGTATAAAATCGGTGTCGGAGAGCACCCTCTCCATAATCTCGGACCTGAGAGGCCCACCGGTTGAACTCGACGACATATTTGGAAATTCGGGAGGAGTCCTTCATAGTTAGATTTTCGAGGTGCTGGACCGCATCGGCCACCGCATCATGCGGGCCGAAGTTGGTGGTCAGCTCGTGAAGGAATTCCCGATAGTTGTCCATCCACAAGGGACGGTTTAAGTAGTCATCGGGGTTGAGTAGGTCGGGTTCGAACCAGGCCAGCGCCATACCTTTGAGGTAAGATTGGGCGAAGGTGACCTTGGCGCGGTCGGTTCGGAAGGCCTTCGGGCGGTCCTGGAAGTTGAGCTCACACTGCACAAGGAACTCACAGAGCTTCTTCGGGTCGGAGCCATTGAAGGTGTCGGGCTCGCGGACCTTAGTTTTCGGAGAGGAGTCCTCGGAGCACTGGCTCGAGCGGGCGAGAGCGTGTATGGCCCTAGTAAGGGCGAGGACGGCATCCTCGGGCAGCTCAGCCGGGTCTTCGGGGGTACCCCCATCACCGCTGCCCCCGCCGTCGGGATCGTCATCAGGGAAGTCGGGATGGTTGGAGTCGGATGGGTCGCCACCAGGAGGAGGCGGCATATGGAAATCGGATCAGTGGGCATCGGATGGCCCAGCCTGAGAAGCGCTTTCGAATTGTTGACGACGTCGGGCGGAGAACGAATGAAATTGTTCGACGACAGAGGGGAGATGGCAGGGGTTGCCAAGTGCGGTGGCTAGCCTTTCGTCAGTTTCCCTCTGACGGGTGCGTGCCCGGGTCTGCATAGTGTTTTTAGTGGAAATGAAAATAGCGGACTCGTACAAGTGTGAGTACGAATATACTGTTAAGTCCGGGCCTACTCCGACAATCTCCGACGCTCACAGAGGCCGGGGGATGGGTACGAAGGTAGACCGATGTTGGCTGAGGGTTGGCCGACACGGGCCGACGGAGAGCGACGATGGCCGAAGGGTGGCCGACAGTCGTGATGGAGGTTCAGGAGAGGGCATCGGGTTCAGCTCGTGTGCTGCCCCCTTGTACGAGCCCAGCCCTCGGATTTCGTAGACAGAAGAGAGTCGGTACAAGGCCAACGAGTTGGGAGGAAGGCCGGTCGAAGACCACAGAGTGGGAACTAAGTTGATATTCGTACTGAGGAACTCTGCCTAAGTACATCGGGATTATATACGGTACATCCGCCATCGAGGTGGTACAGTATCGGAAGGACGGAACTGACATATGGGGTATCATAAATTTTCCAGGGGGACAGACGTCAGAAAACTTCACATAGAATGTAAGTCAAACAACGGAGGAGAGGGTCGGGATAAAGGAACTGAGCATAAAAGGAAAGGTGCAGGCGGTATGACTTCAGGGCGCTCGACCGATAGCCAATCAGATAGTGGGCCAAAAGCCTAAAGTGGCAACGACCCTGCAGCGAACCATGCGGTGGGGGTGCTGTGCCATATCGGGACCGGTCTGTAGCCTCGATAGAAGATCACCTGACCTCGGGGAGTTGCCGAGGCCGACTGGTAGTGGTCATGTGGAAGGACCGACATGTGCCGACGGGTGCCAAAGGTTGCCGACTGATGCCGAAGGGTGCCGACGGTGTTCCGATCGGCGGCATCGTCAGTTGTAGTATGGGGGTGGCGGTCATTGTCGGGAATGGTCGGTAACGGGTCGGGGCTGATCGGAAAGGGCCTAGGGGTGTCGGAGGGTTAGCGGGGAACTAGGATGGAGCATGGGCATGACAGTCTGGTTCATTAAGAAATGTGTAATGGTCCACATTTTTGACTACCAAAGTGTAGTGTAGTTCATTAGCAAAAGGGTAGTCTAATTCATGAGGAAAATGGGTAGTGGTCTGCATTTTTGACTACCAAAGTGCAGGGTATTCCACTAGCTAAAGTGTTGTCTACTTCATTAGGAAAAGTGTAGTGGTCCACATTTTTGACTACCAAAGTGTAGTGTAGGCCATCAGCAAAAGGGTAGTCTAGTTCATTAGCAAAGTGAGTAGTGGTCCACATTTTTGACTACCAAAGTGTAGTCTAGCTCATTAGGAAAAGTGTGGTGGTCCACACTTTGGACTACCAAAGTGTAGCATAGTCAACTAGCAAAAGTGAAGTATAGGTCATTAGCAAAAGGATAGTCTAGTAGATCATTAGGAAAAATGGCAGTGGTCCGCATTTTTGACTACCAAAGTGTAGCATAGTCAACTAGCAAAAGTGTCGTGTAGGTCATTAGCAAAAGGGCAGTCTAGTTCATTAGCAAAGTGTGTAGTGGTCTGCATTCTTGACTACCAAAGTGTGGTGTAGTTCACTAGCAAAAGTGTACCCTAGTTGATTAGGAAAAATGGTAGTGGTCCACATTTTTGACTACCAAAGTGTAGCATAGTCAACTAGCAAAAGTGTAGTGTAGGTCATTAGCAAAAGTGTAGTCTAGTTCACTAGCAAAGTGTGTAGTGGTCTGCATTTTTCACTACTAAAATGTAGTGTAGTTCACTAGCAAAAGTGTACCCTAGTTGATTAGGAAAAATGGTAGTGGTCCGCATTTTTCACTACCAAAGTGTAGTGTAGTTCAATAGCAAAAGTGTACCCTAGTTGATTAGGAAAAATGGTAGTGGTCTGCATTTTTGACTATTGATTTGTAGCATAGTCAACTAGCAAAAGTGTAGTGTAGGTCATTAGCAAAAGGGTAGTCTAGTTCACTAGCAAAGTGTGTAGTGGTCTGCATTTTTCACAACTAAAATGTAGTTGTAACGCTTATAATCCGAAGACTATACTCGGTTACTCCTTGACTGATAGAGAGTAGAGGCTGAAGGAACGAGTTAATGCGACAGTGCACAAATGAACTCGATTGGAGTGTCTACGACAAGAGAGACGGTATTTATACTAACTAGAGTGTTTGTACCGTGGAACGTCGTAGAACAAACCAAACAAAGAGGGATAAACGCTATTGGCTGCAGCGCTCCACGCTGAGTCAATGCGGCTATGCTGACAAAGCAGCTGACTAAGTAAAGCGTCTATGAGCGCGTCTAAGTAACCCTAACCAGAGAGTGGATAAATATGGTAAACTACGCTAAGACTACGCTTACAACCAGTAGTGAAAAAGTACGGGCTGTTACACTATCCCCTCCTATGGCTCGACTTCCAGGCGAGACCAGATAGGCTGCACAGCAGTCAAAGGGTCGGGTACAGCGGAGAAGAAGAGACCGTCGGTCGAGAGCAAACGAAGTTTCCGGGGGGCGCCGGGGTGGAGTTTGTGAAAATCGTCTATCGCCTCCTGGGCGTTCTTAAGAGCAGATCTAGGCTCCCAAGTGCGATCTTCCTCCGGGTATCCCCTCCAATGGACGAGGAACTGAAGATTACCACGCTTCAAGCGGGAATCAACAACTTTCTCAACTTCATACTCGACATCTCCTTCATCCGTAACCCGTTGTGGGCCGGGCCGAGTAACCGGTTGCCCATCAAGAGCACCGAGATAAGGTTTCACCTGTGAAACGTTCACTACCGGGTGTATGCGCATCGAGCGCGGCAACTTTAACTTAACGGCGTTGGGTAAAACGTCCGAGACCTCGTATGGGCCTATCCACTTTTCGGTTAATTTTTGGCTCTGCCGATCCTTCAGCGATAAATGGTCGGTAGCCAGCCAAACCTGTGAGCCTACGGAGTAAGCAGGGGAAGGGGATCGTCGTTTATCTGCCTGAGTCTTTTGACGAGTCCTAGCTTTTCCCAAGCTTTCGCGCACGTCCTGGAACACCTGGAACCAGTCTTTAGCAGTCTCCTCCGCTGCTTCTACCTTAGAAGTCGTCGGCTCGACGCCCATCCGTGGTATATATGAATGGGTAACTTCAAAGGGGCACTTGCCAGTAGAAGAAGACTTGGAGTTATTATACGCGAATTGAGCTAGGGGAAGCCAATCCTCCCATCGTTCCTGCTGATGGTTTGCATACATCCGTAGATACTGCTGAATTTCGCGGTTCAACCGCTCCGTTTGACCATCCGTTTGTGGATGAAACGCCGTCGAGAGCTTCTGCTCGACACCCAACATTTTAAATAGCTCCTTCGAGAACTGAGACGCGAACTGCGGTCCGCGATCCGAAACGAGAGACTGCGGAAGGCCGTGATGCTTCCAGACGTGAGTTAAATAAAGCCGAGCCATACTAGCGGCAGTTTCCTTTTCAGTGCAGGGAATGAACTCTGCTTCCTTGGAGAACTGATCAACGACGACTAAGACGTAAGATTTTCCAGAGGAGCTCCTGACTCCTATATCCATGAAATCGGTCGTAAGATCTTTCCAAGGCCCATCAGGGACAGGTAAAGGTTTGAGTTCGCCTGCCGGCGGCTTGTTACTAGGCTTGCTAGCTTGACACGTCTGACAATGCTTTACGTACTCCTCGACATCGGGCTTCAAGGTAGACCACGTGAACCAGCGTGTGATCAACTCCTGAGTTCCTTTTACGCCTCGATGACCCGCTAGGGGCGAATTGTGAAGAGCAGCAAGTACCTTCTGTCTAAGTGCCTCAGGCACGAAAACTTTGTCTCCGTCATACAGTAAACTGTCGCGTCAGTCGAGCGTTCCAGCATCAACCTTGGCCGTTACACTGCGCAGTTCTTCTATGAAGGGGTTTTCTAAGCGCACAGCGTGCACTTGCTCGGGTTTAATAAATAGCGATTCCTCAGATTTAGCGTTTTCGCGATTTTCTACTAAGTCTTCGCGGCGAGAGAGAGCGTCCGGTCGTCCCATCGAAACACCTGGTTTGTGGACGATAACACAGTTGAAACGACTAAAATACTGCGCCCAACGCGCCTGGCGTGGTTGAAGCTTCTGCGACGTCATGAACCATTTAAGGTTGTGGTGATCCGTCCAAATCTCAAACTGGTACGGAGTAGCCTCGAGGTAGTGACGCCACTGTTCTAGAGCACGAATGATGGCTAGCATCTCTTTGTTGTGAACCGTATAATTAAGCTCTGCTCCACTAAGCGAATGACTCGAATAGGCAACGGGTCTCCAGAGACCGTCATCGCATTCCACCGAGAGCACAGCTCCGGTTGCGTAATCCGAGGCATCGGTTTCTAAACAGAACTTCCGATCCTGATCGGGGAACATAAGGATAGGCGCGGTCGTGAAGGCTTCTTTAAGCGTGTCAAACGCTACTTGGCACCTGTCAGACCAGAGAAACGGAGTGTCCTTTTTTGTGAGATCATTAAGGGGGCGCGCGACCTGCGCGAAATCCTTTATGAAACGTCGGTAAAAGTTCGCAAGGCCAAGGAAGCCTCGAACTCCACGAACAGAAGTGGGGACCGGCCAATCGCGCACAGCAGCGACTTTAGCGGGATCCATCTTAACTCCATTCGTGCCAACTATCATACCCAGAAAGTCGACCTCTTTTTGCTTAAATAAACATTTCTCCGGTTTGACGAACAAGTCGTTCTCCTTCAACCTTCTAAGCACCTCTAGTACGATCCTGTCATGCTCCTTTTCATCGTCCGTTTTCGTAAATATCATAAGATCGTCTATATATACAACTAGAACGTCCTCCATGTCGCCGAAGATGTCGTTCATCATATTTTGAAATGTGGCAGGGGAATTACAAAGTCCAAAGAACATCACCAGCGGTTCGAAGGCTCCACAGTGACAGACAAAAGCGGCTTTCCACTCGTCACCTTCCTTGATCCGGATGTTATTGTACCCCCACCTAAGGTCCATTTTCGTAAATAATTTACAACCTTTCAACTTGTCAACCAGCTGCGAGATAAGCGGGAGCGGATACGAGTTCTTGACTGTATGCTCGTTTAAATAACGGTAGTCCTGTACCATTCGCTTCTTTCCATCCTTCTTAGGGACGAAGAACACGGGAGAAGTTTGCGGCGATTTACTAGGCCGAATATAACCCTTCTTAAGCTGTCCATCAACGAAGTTGCTAACTTCAGTTTGCTCATCAGGGCTGAGAGGGATCAACCTTCCCTTTTTCGGAACAAACGACTCCTTAAGTTCTATCGCGTGGTCCCAAGGTTTCCTAAGCGGCATGCATTCGGACTCCTGGACAGAGAAGACGCTTAAATATTCGTGGTATTCCTTCGGAACCAGTTCCTCAGGGGTTTTATCCTTTTTAGGAGCCTCCTGCTTGTCGGCTCTGAATATATTATGCCAGTCTTCGAGGGCCTGGACCTCCTCCCTTTCGATACATCTAACGAAGGCCGGCTTCAGTGCGAGTTGCCTGCAACTACGAGGGCACCTCTTCATCGAGATTTCACCGGTTTTCCAATTGACATCCGGGTTGTGAGTGGCAAGCCACGTGTGACCCAAAATCATATCGTGAGATCCCAGATCCGTGACATCGGCTACTAACTCTTCGAAGTGATCTCCGAACTGAACTCTAAGCGGTACTTGATGCGTAATCCTTCCAGCGGAGTTAAGGGTACCATCGACATTAAATACGTCCACAGCTCGTGGGAGAGACAACTTGGGAAGCTTCTTTCGTTCAACGAATTTTGCGTCCACGAAAACACCTGTAGCACCGGAGTCCAACAAGGCTTGCACAGCGTGTGTGTCACCCTTCCTAGTGCGAATAACTATAGGTACAGCAACGTGATCCTTTAAGTTGAGCGTGCGAATTCGGGATTTCGGCGGTACTGTCGCCTGAGCATCGCTAACCGACTCGGACCTTTCCGAAACGCTATTTTTTGGAGTTTTATTGCTTGGAGAATTAAGCGGTGCCAGTTTAACGTCCGGTCCCGAGCCCTTTCGGGACCCTCCAACAGACGGTGTAGGTACAAAGTCCGAATCGTCGTCCATGTTATCTACAGAGAGAGGAGAAAACCTATTTACAGTAACTACATATGTCCGAGAATGAAACCTTTTTTTGTGCTTTTGTATTATCTATTTTTGTGTTTTCTTTTGTACTATTTTTAGACGAGACCGAAACACAACGAGAAGAGAAACTAAAAGGGAGAAAAGAAACTAGTCCAGTACTAACATTGTCCGAGCCTGCAGGACCCGACTTCACTGCAGCTCCGATTCTTTTAACTTAGAGACGTGAGCAACTATCTGCTCAAACGTCATTCCGTCCATTGCGGCAAGCCGTGGGTCAACTCCTTCCAAGCGCACCTGGCGCCCTTTTCCTTTGTTCCCGGCCTGCGGGCAATGCGGTCGTATATGGCCCTTCTGGCCACATGCGTAGCATTGGTAATTCGAGAAGTCTTTTTGAGGGCGGCTTCCCGATCCGCCTTGCGCAGCCCCGATGTCCATGGGTGCGCCTTGCCCTGACATAACCCCGGGCGAGGGTCGTGAGAAGCTTTGTCCCCATCGAGAGGACGCACCACCAGTCTTGATTCTTACTGCCTCCAGGGCAGCACCGAGGCACCTGACCTCGACGTCGTACTCCGCCCAGGTTTCCTTGCGGCGTCCCTGGACGAAGATTTGCTGAAGTATTTCGGGGCGAATGGCCCTCTCCAGCATAAAAATTGCGTAGTCATCGGATACCCCGGATGCGGTCCTTAGTGCATTAAACTTGGCCAAGAACTCCTCGGTTCTGGCCGTGCCTTGTCGAATTTTGCTGAGCTGCTCCCTAGCCCAGTCTTTGTTGTGAAGCGGCCTGAAGCGCGCTTCGACCTCTGCCACCAACTCGTCATAAGTCAGCCACGTGCCGGTCGGGAGACACTGGTCAATACGCGCCCGCGCGTATGCTCCGGCCACTGGGCCCGTCATTCTGGACCAGACCATCAAAGTCCTTGCCCTTGGGCTGGTCGACTGAGCCGTGATGATAAAGGCCTTCATTTTGGCCCACCACTCCTCGAACTTGCTTATCGACCCATCGAACATTCCTGGGTCGGCGACGCCCCGTTTCGTGGGGTCAACATTCTGATTGGGGTTAGCGGCGGCCCCTCCGCCCTGCTGCTGTGGCTGCATGCCCGCCACGGCGTTGGCGACGTGCTGCGCCACCTGGTTGGCGACCTGCACCGTGATCAAAGTAGTCATCTGCTGCATGAACTGCAGCTGGTCCTGGGTGAACTGGTCCATGACTGGTGAAAGTTACTGGGGTACGTGGGGGAGGGCGGATGGTTCGTCTATTCCGTAAGCTGTACGGGACGTGCAGAACGAAACCGAGAAGATTAGGGTCGGGAGAGGGAGAAGGAAGAGGAAGCGGGGAGAGGCGAGGAAGAAGGGGCTCGGGGGTACCAAAGATCTGTTGCTCGAGGGGAGTAATTTCCCAAGCGAACAAAAGCAGGGGGGCGGGCGATTCTTCCTTTTTTAGGTAAGGAGAAAACCTAACTCGAGGAGCCAAAGACTCCGACTTCTTAGCGCGAGGAATGTTGACGAGAGATTTTCCCTGCCCTCAGTGGTGGTACTCTGTCTCGACTATCGTAAAACTAGTAGGGATACGGTAGTACGCTTTCTACCTCCCTTGACGTAGGGGAACTACTTTAAACTATGCGTTTCCACCCCCTAATGTGGGTTACACCTTCACACTACCCTTGACGGATAGCGGGACTACTAACTACAGGTCTTCTTCGACACAACCCCTTGCCGTAAAGGGGACGAGACTAAAGGCGTCGTCTCGTAAACGAAGTGAAAAGAAGAACGCAAAGCTCCTTAACCCTGGAGTCCGGGTATACGTTGCCCTATATGCCTGGGCGCAAGCGGAGTAAGGGAGTATTGATAATCGAGTTCAAGTGTAACGCTTATAATCCGAAGACTATACTCGGTTACTCCTTGACTGATAGAGAGTAGAGGCTGAAGGAACGAGTTAATGCGACAGTGCACAAATGAACTCGATTGGAGTGTCTACGACAAGAGAGACGGTATTTATACTAACTAGAGTGTTTGTACCGTGGAACGTCGTAGAACAAACCAAACAAAGAGGGATAAACGCTATTGGCTGCAGCGCTCCACGCTGAGTCAATGTGGCTACGCTGACAAAGCAGCTGACTAAGTAAAGCGTCTATGAGCGCGTCTAAGTAACCCTAACCAGAGAGTGGATAAATATGGTAAACTATGCTAAGACTACGCTTACAACCAGTAGTGAAAAAGTACGGGCCGTTACAGTAGTGTAGTTCACTAGCAAAAGTGTACCCTAGTTGATTAGGAAAAATGGTAGTGGTCCGCATTTTTCACTACCAAAGTGTAGTGTAGTCAACTAGCAAAAGTGTAGTGTAGGTCATTAGCAAAGTGTGTAGTGGTCCGCATTTTTCACTACCAAAGTGTAGTGTAGTTCACTAGCAAAAGTGTACCCTAGTTGATCAGGAAAAATGGTAGTGGTCCACACTTTTGACTACCAAAGTGTAGTGTAGTCCACTAGCAAAAGTGTACCCTAGTTGATTAGGAAAAATGGTAGTGGTCCGCATTTTTGACTATTAATGTGTAACATAGTCAACTAGCAAAAGTGTAGTGTAGGTCTCTAGCAAAAGTGTACCCTAGTTGATTGGGAAAAATGGTAGTGGTCCGCATTTTTGACTACCAATGTGTAAAAAAGCGGAGTGGCAGGAAGTGACACTAATTAGGCACCACCTGTCACACAGCCACACTGTGGGGAATGCCACCCGCCGGCACTTCAGATTATGAAAGAAGGCACACATATGGTAATCAATTGAAACCTTATTTGACAGTCAAAAAGCGGACTACTACACTTTTGCTAATGAACTAACCTACACATTTGCTAATGAATAGACTAGACTTTGGTAGTCAAAAGTGCGGACCACTACCATTTTTCCTAATGAACTAGGCTACCCTTGTGCTAATGACTTATACTACACTTTTGCTAGTTGACTAGGCTACACTTTGGTAGTCAAAAGTGCGGACCACTACCATTTTTCCTAATGAACTAGGATACTACACTTTTGCTAGTTGACTAGGTTACACTTTGGTAGTCAAAAATGCGGACCACTACCATTTTTCCTAATGATCTACTAGACTATCCTTTTGCTAATGACCTATACTACACTTTTGCTAGTTGACTATGCTACACATTGGTAGTCAAAAATGCGGACCACTACCATTTTTCCTAATCAACTAGGGTACACTTTTGCTAGTGGACTACACTACACTTTGGTAGTCAAAAGTGTGGACCACTACCATTTTTCCTGATCAACTAGGGTACACTTTTGCTAGTGAACTACACTACACTTTGGTAGTGAAAAATGTGGACCACTACACACTTTGCTAATGAACTAGAATACCCTTTTGCTAATGACCTACACTACACTTTTGCTAGTTGACTATGCTACACATTGGTAGTCAAAAATGCGGACCACTACCATTTTTCCTAATCAACTAGGGTACACTTTTGCTAGAGACCTACACTACACTTTTGCTAGTTGACTATGTTACACATTAATAGTCAAAAATGCGGACCACTACCATTTTTCCTAATCAACTAGGGTACACTTTTGCTAGTGGACTACACTACACTTTGGTAGTCAAAAGTGTGGACCACTACCATTTTTCCTGATCAACTAGGGTACACTTTTGCTAGTGAACTACACTACACTTTGGTAGTGAAAAATGCGGACCACTACACACTTTGCTAATGACCTACACTACACTTTTGCTAGTTGACTACACTACACTTTGGTAGTGAAAAATGCGGACCACTACCATTTTTCCTAATCAACTAGGGTACACTTTTGCTAGTGAACTACACTACATTTTAGTTGTGAAAAATGCAGACCACTACACACTTTGCTAGTGAACTAGACTACCCTTTTGCTAATGACCTACACTACACTTTTGCTAGTTGACTATGCTACAAATCAATAGTCAAAAATGCAGACCACTACCATTTTTCCTAATCAACTAGGGTACACTTTTGCTATTGGACTACACTACACTTTGGTAGTGAAAAATGCGGACCACTACCATTTTTCCTAATCAACTAGGGTACACTTTTGCTAGTGAACTACACTACATTTTAGTAGTGAAAAATGCAGACCACTACACACTTTGCTAGTGAACTAGACTACACTTTTGCTAATGACCTACACTACACTTTTGCTAGTTGACTATGCTACACTTTGGTAGTCAAAAATGTGGACCACTACCATTTTTCCTAATCAACTAGGGTACACTTTTGCTAGTGAACTACACCACACTTTGGTAGTCAAGAATGCAGACCACTACACACTTTGCTAATGAACTAGACTGCCCTTTTGCTAATGACCTACACGACACTTTTGCTAGTTGACTATGCTACACTTTGGTAGTCAAAAATGCGGACCACTGCCATTTTTCCTAATGATCTACTAGACTATCCTTTTGCTAATGACCTATACTTCACTTTTGCTAGTTGACTATGCTACACTTTGGTAGTCCAAAGTGTGGACCACCACACTTTTCCTAATGAGCTAGACTACACTTTGGTAGTCAAAAATGTGGACCACTACTCACTTTGCTAATGAACTAGACTACCCTTTTGCTGATGGCCTACACTACACTTTGGTAGTCAAAAATGTGGACCACTACACTTTTCCTAATGAAGTAGACAACACTTTAGCTAGTGGAATACCCTGCACTTTGGTAGTCAAAAATGCAGACCACTCTTTTGCTAGTGAACTATACTACCCTTTTGCTAGTTGACTAGGCTACACTTTGGTAGTCAAAAATGCAGACCACTACCCATTTTCCTCATGAATTAGACTACCCTTTTGCTAATGAACTACACTACACTTTGGTAGTCAAAAATGTGGACCATTACACATTTCTTAATGAACCAGACTACCCTTTTTCCAATGAACTGTGCTCCACTTTTCCTAGTTGACTGTGCTGCACCTTGCTAGTCAAATGTGCTATGCTTTTTCTAATGAACCACACTACACTTTGGTCGTCAAAAATTTGGACCAATACACTTTCACTAATGAACTAGACTACATTTTGGTAGTCAAAAGTGTGGACTACTTATGCACATTTCTAATGAACTACACTGCACTTTGGTAGTCAAAAATCCAGGCCACTACACTTTTTCTAGCTAATCAAATGGACTACACTTTTGCTAATGAACCAAACTACATTTTGTTAGTAAAAGGTGTGGACCACTATGGTTTTTCTGATCAACTAGACTATGCTTTTGGTAATGAACTACACCACACTTTGGTAGTCAGAAATGTGGACCACTACACTTTTCCTAACCAAACAGTCCACCCTTTTGCTGATGAATTATGCTACAATTTTCCTAGTCAACTACACTAGACATTAGTAGTCAAAAATGGAGACCACTACCCTTTTTGCTAATGAACTAGACTACACTTTTGTTGGTCCCTATTACACTCTTGGTAATCAACCACACTACACTTTAGCAGTCAAAAATGTGAACTGCTATGCATTTCATACTACACTATGGGTATACATTGACCAATATGGCACCCAATGGAGAGCCTCCGACCTCTTTTGACCCCCCTGGAGAATCTCCAACCCATTTGGCCACCATGGGAAATCTCCAACTGCCCCCTGGGAAATCTCCAACTGCCCCCTGGGAAATCTCCAACTGCTCTCTGGGGAATCTCCAATGACCACCCTGGGGAATCTCCAGCTGCCTCCCTGGAGAATCCCCAACCCCATTTGACCACCCTGGGGAATCTCCAACTGCCCCTCCTGGAGAATCCCCAACCCCATTTGACCACCCTGGGGAATCTCCAACTGCCTCCCTGGAGAATCCCCAACCCCATGTGACCACCCTGGGGAATCCCCAACTGCCCCCTGGGGAATCTCCAACTGCTCCCAGGGGAATCTCCAGCTGCCTCCCTGGAGAATCTCCAACTGCTCCCTGGGGAATCTCCAGCTGCCTCCCTGGAGAATCTCCAACCCCATTTGACCACCCTGGGGAATCTCCAACTGCTCCCTGGAGAATCTCCAACTGCTCCCTGGAGAATCTCCAGCTGCCTCCCTGGAGAATCTCCAACCCCATTTGACCACCCTGGGGAATCTCCAACTGCCCCCCTGGAGAATCCCCAACCCCATTTGACCATCCTGGGGAATCTCCAACTGCCATCCTGGAGAATCTCCAACCCCATTTGACCACCCTGGGGAATCTCCAACTGTGAGAATCTCCAACCCCATCTCCTGCCAGTGCTGAATTTCCAAGTGCCTATCTGGCCATGTACCCAGATATTTGCATATAAAACCCTATCACCATGTCACATACCTTGCAGACTTTGTGGAGACTTCCTATCATGATCTCTAAGTTCTGGGAAAGATCTGTACCCTGCATTAACTCTCACTACCATGAGTGAGGCCCTCAGGCTCCCCATTCCATCCTCTTTGGTGATTCCCCCTCCTGATGCAAACACTTCTTGGAGAATTCCCCTACTGCCCTATTGCACAGGGAAGTGCCTTTGAAAGATGTCTATTTGTGCACACTGGAGAATGTCCCAGAATTCCCTTGAAAGTGATGTATTTTGCCTGGGGGAACCCAGAAACAACCCAGGATTGTCTGTTTTTTGCTCCAGAGAAAATCCACAGCTAGGTCTATTCACCCTGGAGAAAGTCCCATAGGACCTGGGAAGAGGCCTATCTGTGCCAGAGAAATCCCACAGACAGGGTCCATTTATGCTGGAGAAAATTCAGAAACAACCCAGGAAGTGATCTGTTTTGGCTGGAGAAATTCCACAGCTAGGTCTATTTAGCCTGGAAAGAGTCCAGGATTGGCTTATTTAGGCTGGAGGAATGCCATAAGTAGGTTCATTCAGCCTGGGGAAAGCCCAGGGAAAGTCCCAGAATGTGTAAGAAGAGGTCCATTCATGCTGGAGAAAGTCCCATCACCCCCTACACAGAGGTCTATTTATGCTGGAGAAAGTCTCACCACCCCCTAGGAAGAGGGTCCAATTATGCTGGGGAAAGCCCCAATGACCCCTAGCAGGAGGCCCTATATAGGTGGGAGAAAGTCCCATGTGGACCCCAGACACTCTGCAAGTGCTGGAGAAAATCCCTTGACATGGCAGCTCTGGAGAATACCCAGTAGCAGCCGGGAATACCCGGGTAGTGAACACCTCTTAGGTATAAACATCTATAGAAATATGTCAACCTAATAGGTCCCCTTAGGGGGTTGACTGAAGTGTTTGATCTTTGGGCATATCCCTCTTGTCTCTGATTGAGTGACTGTACTGCTAGCCTCATCTAGGCTTTGTTGTCGTCTTCGTCAAGATCTGCGTGTCCTCCCTCCGACTACCCCTATCGTCGTTCGTCCCCGCGTTGTTGGTTGTTGTTGGTTTGTTTCTGCTCGTGTTCCTTCATCGTCGCTGTTGTCTAGGTCGACTAGTCTTGCCTGACTTGTCACTCAAGCACGACTCGTAACACAGGGCGCCTTGGAGACCAGATGCCATTCAGGACCGCCGCGGCGTATTCTTCACTGTCTTCCATGGTTGTCTCATCGTCCCTAGAACCGGATCCTCAACAGGTGAATCCAAGACATCGTGATCACGAGCATCGTTGGTACCGTTCAGTGCGCAGAGACGAATTGCTGTCTCAAATAGCTGGCACCTCTCAACACGGTCCAGATAACAACAAATCTGCGCATCATAATTCTGATTATTGGTCGTGGATGCAGGCTCCTTGACCACCTCGATGTGAGCGTGTTCCGTTGTGTCCACTGACCATTGAACAGGCACACCAAGCTCACTGATGCTCGGTGCGACACTTTGCATCAATTCCAGCTTTGGGATCAGCCAATGGTCGAGAGCTGCCCCGCTCTCCGTCCCTCTCTGCAAGCCTTCGCTAGTGATGGCATCCTTATGATTGTGAAACTCCAAAAGGGCTGCGCTAATATTTTCCTGCACGATCGAAGTGATCCTAGGTGCTTGAGCCAAGTACCGGAAGTCCATGAGGGCACGCACTGCGATCACTACGTCCTGTGACGCAGCCCCACCAATAACAGCTATCATATAATGCTGCATGTCTCTTTGAGCCCGACCAGTAACCTGTTTCAATGTCGTGATACCATGGTTGAAATGGCGCATGCCGACAATTGGATGTAAGACTGAGTAGCGGAAGTCGAGTTCCTGTGCGCCGAGAGCGTTTTTGCACCATTGGACATCGTGGTCCCAAAACTTCCGGTACCAGTGATGTAATGGTTCCGGCGGAAGGAAATTGGCAGGATCGGATAAGGGCCAGTTTCGCCAGAACGGCTTTGTGACCCCACTCAACCTGAATTGCTTGCAGAGGAAAAATTGCCTCTCGACATCATTTGGGTCGCACTGGATGCGAGAGAGTTGGGAAAGTGTCTTTGCTCCAGTATGGCGTTCATGCCAAAACGCATCGCCGAAGTGCTTGTGGCTAGCCATGGTTACCGGAGATGTCTTTCCACGGACACATGCAAGCATACATGCTTCTGGAGTATCGACGATGTAAGCAGCCAGCAGTGTGAAGCAGTGACGAAGTCCTCCAACAGGATCAGACATCATCCTCCCAACTTGTGCAGCGATTTTGAGGGGCTGAAGAATTATGTCAAGACATTGGTGAAAGAGGCATGCTTCAAGCACAGAACGCATCCTAGGCACCAGGTGAATAAACTCGACGACTGGTATGAGGGCAATGAGTAAGAACACATGAGAAGATGCCTTGTTCCGCATGGCCATCTTGATGTTCGCAAGGCTGATGAGGAGTGGGTGTGCAACTTTGCCACCACACATATTTGTTATGTGAGTCTTGTCAGACGAGAGGACTACGCTGCACAACGTAGCCCCTGCTGGAAGATTAGACTGGATGAAGTCAGTGTAAGTAGATCGTGTACCATAATGACCAACCTGCATCTGCCATGCTACGTCCCCGCTCATCCATTCACTGAACTCCCTGACGACCCTCTCTGCAGTTGTAAATACACGGAACAGGGTATAGATCATATGATCCGCATAATACGGATGGTTGAATAGCGCTTCAATGCAGTCGAGGGGATCACGGAAATACAGAATGGCTGGACTCTTCATGGGGTACGGTGTATTGACAATCCTGTAATTCCAGCATGGCCTGGTTGGAAGTAATTCAGCTCGGTTTCGCAATTCCTTGGCTGTCCAGAAGGAAAGCAGCATCTTGCATACCTGAGAAGCAGTTGGATAACAAAATACAATGAGGGCATGACATGGACAGAACTGTCGGCTTGGATGCACCATTTTCAATGACAGATATTCATCGATCTTCGCCATACTAAGTTTGGATTGTAAAAGGAAGTTGGCCATCTCCCAATCGTCAAGGTTGGCAAAGGGATAGTATAAGTTTGTAAGGCGGAAGGAAGAGTACCGATCCATCTCAAAACGTCTAAGAAACGTGTCGCCAACACCGAAAACAGTACCTGCATTGGGGAAGCGCTGGACTTGGCATCCTTGACCTAGGCCGGCAAGGAGGACGGCAGATTCAGCTGCGGATAACTCCCAGATTCTTTCCTCCCTCCCTTGATCAAAATCGTCGAAGGGAACGATTGCCTCGAGGGCATCGGGGTTGAATTGAATGGCATCAAAATCATCGTTAGCGGGGAGCTCATGGTCTGAAAATGTTGGGGAGGAGCCAGGTGTACTGCTATCAGCAGATGATGAGGAATAGAGAGAGAGACCGAGTCGTTCTCGCTGCCAAGCACGGCACTTGGACTTTGGCTGTGCAAGGTGAGCCGTCACCCTTCGGGCAGTTGAAAAACTCTTGAGACAGCATCAGCAAAACAGTAAGTTTGGTACAGATGCACAGAGCATACGTACAGACCCTACAGATGGTACAGATTTTCCACAGAGCAAGTACAGACCCTACAGATCGACAGACCCACAGACCCATAGATGTAATCATTAATTTGCAAATATCTCGCCCAAAAATGGAGATATCACTAAGGTAATCATATTCCCATGGTCCTGTGATCATAGGCTACAACTTTCATTATGACATTGTGGCTGTACAATGACTCTTCGAGTCTACACAGATGTGCTGTGGCAATTTCAATCGGAGTTTGAATTTAGTAAACATTCATTTGCTCATATCTCGCCCAAAAAAGGAGATATTGCGAAGATAAGTATATTCCCATGGTCCTGTGATCAAGGGCTACAACTTTTGTTATGACATCATAACTGTACAGCCACTTTTATGTTTTGATTGTGCCGGGTCTCCCGCAGAACTTTGCAAATATCTCGCCCAAAAAAGGAGATATTGCTAAGGTAAGCATATTCCCATGATCCTGTGATCATAGGCTACAACTTTCGTTATGACATCATGGCTATACAGTTACTCCATATAGTAGTTTTTTTGACTTCCGAGTCTACACCGATGCACTGTGGCAATTTCAAACTCCGATTGAAATTTTTAAGGGAGTGTATATAAGCCCACTCACTCCGGCAACACAACTCTTTCCTGTACCACTACCATCTCCCCTCGTCGTCGTCGTTGTCGTCGTCACCCCCTCCCTCTGATGATCCACCAGAGGGGGGGGGGGTGACAGAGGGAGGGGGGTGGGTCCCTCTATAGATGAGTAGTACCTGTAGTAAAGATATGTAGCCCCTGTGTAATTAAGTAGTTTTATGGTAATATAATTGATTACTAATGAATGTCTACATGTTAAGATAGGGGTGGGAATCTGTATACTGACACAGTTAGGGGTCAGTCTGTACAGGTCTGTACAGATATTAGAATCTGTGCAGGTCTGTACAGGTCTGCACAGAGTCTGTACAGATCTGTACAGAGGGGGACCTGTCTGTGGGTCTGTGGGTCTGTACAGACCTGCACAGATCTGGACAGAGGGGGTCTGTTTTGCTGATGAGCGTGGACAGTTTGGCATATTGATGCAGGGGAGATGGCAGACGGTAGATGATAACCCGTAACATCAGGAAACCTGCATTTTTTCTGGTGACACTTACGGCAACTGACATGTCTGGCAGCAGTCAAACAAGTCATGGCAGTACAAACAGCCAGCCAGACATTGTCAGAAGAGCAGTTTCCAGATATTCAGAATTGTCAGACCATAAGATACTTAGTACATCAGGTGGGCATAGCCTTCAGACTATAAGTTGCCCAGTACACCAGAGTTATCAGAACTGTCAGACCATAAGTTAGTCAGTACACCAGAGTTATCAGAACTTTCAGACCATAAGTTAGTCAGTATACCCAATTGACTGTTCACTGACTGACTGACTGACTGACTGACTTATCTTCAGCTGCTTTAACTGACAGAACTGGATCACCTTACATGCAGATCTTCTGATTTGACTGAGAGAACTGGATGAGCTGACTCACTGAGTAACTTGCTTTCTGATTTCAGTGATAGAACTGCATGTACTGATGACTGACTGGCTGGGTTTCTAATCCCAATGATAGAACTGAATTGACTGACTGACTGATGAACTGATTGCCTATTGGTCTGCTGCAAGTACTGTCAGTCATATCAGTCAAATCAGACAAACCAGATGTAGCAGAAAAAATGTGGGTTTGCTGATGAAGTGACTTGGAGTGGATGAAAGGAAATCTCATACATGTCTGTTGTTTTAATAGTACATGCCAAACTCCGTATGTCAATGCTGAATGCAAGGCTACCACATGTACAATTAACAAATTGGATGAGGGAAAAATAGGTAAAACTTACCTGAATTCCTTCGATGACAACACGAGTTGATGCTAGGCGCAAATCAAGTATCTGCGTAACTAGTTGATCAGCTCCTCAGGATTCCATACACGTAGACAATTTTTTTTGGAATCCGGTTAGCCGGGCATGTCATGCTGAACCGTTATGTTGTGGAATCAAAACACGAGGGAAGCAGAAGAATCAGCACGAGGCGCACGGTCGATGGTTGTGTCAGTGATTTCGATGATTCAAGGTATACGACGCTTACGTGCAAGTGACTTGATTCAGATGATGAACTTAATTAACATCCCAACGTCTCATCTTTACTCTTGAAAATCTTTGTTGTGTCCTCCAACCTCATGTCACGCTCACTTCTGACCAATCCTCCGGTGGAAAACGAAAACTCTCGGGCTGACCAGGCCGTGAGTCCTAGTGAATCAGGGATGTCGGTTCGCTCTGGTGATCTCAGTGCGCGAGTTGCTTCAGACGGTCCCAAATTTGCCAGTGTTCCCGAAACCCCCATCGTCAACTCTACTATGAATCCACCCTCTCCCATGCCGCCGATTATTTCCAGTGACGCAGTTCTCCCCAGAGGGACACCCTCAGCTATTGGTGCACTGAGACTACGCAGGTCTGCTGTATACCAGCCTTACAGTACTCCTTTCCGAAATCGTAGCATCAACCCAGTCTCCCCGAAAACAACTTATATGTCCACAGAAGGGGTAAGTGGTGAACTGTGTTGATGGTACATGAGGCTCACCCAAACGTATCCACAGGCTGACGGGGAAGGCGATGACATTGACCTAGAGCGTGAGGAAGCTAACTTCGTCCTTGAAGCTGCACGTGCCCAATGTAACGTGTGTATCCTCGAGCAGCAGCTAGCTGCTGCGAAGGTTGAGGAGACAGTGGCGTTAGGTAACCTGTACCGGTTCAGAGCCCAGGAAGCTGAGTGTAAACTCGAGGATGCTAATATTGATGTTGGATGCATTCGCCATGACATACGCAAGAGTGGTGTCGCACTGCACAATTCGTGCAAGTGTCGCCGAGCTTCTTCCGCCGAGAGCACACTTGCAGCACTTCAGGTAACCCTTTTTTGTAGGCATTTAGGCTGAATAGTTTCTCCAAAACATTCAAGCTAAATGCCCCTTGGACCAAGGTCATCCCAGGGACATCTGCTGATGTCCCTTGGGAAAGCATGATTCTAGGGCATGGGATGGGTGGGATTTCCCATATTCCCTGCCCTGGGAGAGTCATCTAAATAAATGACCTGGGACATCCCATGCATGCCTTAGGTGTCTGGGGTCCCCAACCCCAGGAGTACCTGCAATAAAATTCTTTCACAGGAGAATATATGTACTATGGTAACACCTCCTTAATATGCATGTTCCTCCACAATCATTGCTGGGAGGCCAGAAACATGTAATCCCTCACATCCCAATTGGGTTTATTACAGACCAAAGCTTCACATGAAGATTGGTAGAATGAAGGTACACTCAACTTCTCTTCTGGATGTCTATGGACAAGAAGGCTATGGATGGATGTAGAATTAACTACCACAACTTGATTCACACAACTGTATTTTAGTGGAGTAGTGCATGGACCAAAAATTTGCATATAAACCACTCATTACATCAGGGGGAAATGTGATGATAGAATTAATCAATCAAGGCTCTGCATGACAGCATGCTGACATGGTTGGGGGACATTCCATGAAAGCCTCTGAGGCTGTGAATAGCTATCATGCTATGATCCACCTCCTTGAGGGAAATAGGATGTCTAGGCTATGATCAGACATCCCACCAGTACAAAAAGGCTATCCCATTGATACATGTGGGAATGCCCACAAAAGCCTAGAGGCTATGATGGGACATCCCACTGACCCACCCAGAGGCATATGGGATGGCCCATGACAGCCTAGGAGGCTATGATGGGACATCCCACCGACCCACCGAGAGGCACATGGGATGGCCCATGACAGCCTAGGAGGCTATGATGGGACATCCCACCGACCCACCGAGAGGCACATGGGATGGCCCATGACAGCCTAGGAGGCTATGATGGGACATCCCATTGACCCACCCAGACACACATGGGATGGCCCATGATAGCCTAAGAGGCTATCATGGGACATCCCATCAACCCACCCAGATGCACATGGGATGGCCCATGACAGCCTAAGAGTCTTTGATGGGACATCCCACTGACCCTCCCAAGGGCACATGGGATGTCCCATAACAGCTTAAAAGCCTATCCATTCACTTCACAAGCCATTGTGTGCAATCCCATATTGTCTTATGCCAGGTGGGTTCTCCCATGACTACTTTGAGGCACAACAATACTCTATACATAAAACTTCATCACTTGGAAAATATCTACATGATTGACTGATTGAATGTATCTCATTATCTACAGTGTCTCTTGCTTGGAGATGATTGGGGATCCATGTCTAGTACATCAAACTCCCATTCATCATCCCAAACCAAATCAGTTGAAGCCATGTCACTGAACTGTTGGTGATATTCATCTGCAAGAGCAAATTCCTCTGCCACACACAACAACTCATCATCCAGCACTTCAAGCCCTTCTTCATCTTCAAATGCCAAGTCATCTAAGCTCTCCTCTTCATCACTACTGGTGGCCAACAGAGGGGAAATGAGCATTTTGCTGTTCAGTTCTTCATTAGTTGCCCCCCAGTTCTCATCATGAAGACTTGGAAAATCCCTCAATGCTGTTTGCCACCTTAGGCACAGACTTGCCAATGCAGAAGCATGACAGTCAAGTTCATATGCAAGATCATCATCTGCAATTAATGTGAGTTATAGAACTTCCTGTGGACAGTCATCTCACTTGATCCCTGTCTTGCCCGTTGCAGACGGCTCCACTCTTCTGAAAACCACTCCATCAACATTCTTCTTTCATGTAATAAACACCTTTCTTCTTCCTCACATCTTCTCAGCTCCAGCAGAGATCTTATCCCTGATCGCACATTTTCATCAGCTAACCAAGCTGGTGGAAATCTACCAGTGTCATCTTCAAGTCCAGCATCCTGCCAAATATCATCATCCACATCTAATTTGAATAAAGCATCCCTTGGAATCAGGACTGGTGCAATTGACCCCTGTGGGGCTTTTCCCTGGTGTATCAAAGCTGCCATCTGCGCACACATGTTGTTATAGTTAGTGCACAGTTTGACAATTCCTGGTTCACGCTGTTTGACAGATGTTTCTGTGTGGTTCTGAAGTCTTTGTTCTTTGTAAGGGAGTCAAACAAAAATAAGTTAATAGCTATAAATGACCCTTACCACTGACTGTTTGACGATATGAGCGTTCCAGTCTCTCCAGCTCAAACTTTCTTTGACGAAGACGATCTCGGATTCTTGTCTTAATTGCCAATGCATGCATGCGAAGCTAAGACATTTATAATCTCCAATAGAAGAGAAAGTGACATCTGACTCACTTGCAGGTAAGAGTTACTCTGGAGTGTAGCAAGATCTGCAAGCCCATTTACTCCAAGGGTTGCTTTTTGCTTCTGTAAGGCTTGTTTGAAACTCTTAACCTTTTGATGACACTCTGATAATTGTATGTTTAAGCTTGTCATGTCAGAGGCACCATGAAGAAGATCTTTCTCCAGTTCTTCTAGTCTGGTTTCATAATTTTCCAGTGACTTTTGAGTTGCCATAATCTGTAAGATGATGTTCTCTGTAGCTTTTGCAGAGTGACCTACTCTACTGTGAGCAGGAGATAATGATTATCAGTAATCAGCTTACGGGGAGTTGGCTTGGTCTGCACAGCAACCTGAGCAGCCCACTCAGCTTGGAGTGTCAGGGTATCAACTCCACATTTCCTTAGGCCTTTGATTGCAGAAGCCTTCTTGGCTTGACAATGATTCCACCGCCACAAAAGCCACTGGCCAAGACCAGTGAGACTCTTTCCATCAAGATAGTGTACCTGGAAATCAATAACAAAGAGGCGCTGATGAAACTGAACAAAAATATTATCATGCAGTTCATAGTATATACAGATATACACATACCCCAGACACACGCAGAGATGGTATCAGTCCCTTGATTGAGCTCCAGAAGCGTTCACAGCCTTCTCCATCAGAAAGGCCAAATCCCTCCCATTTCCGTGGGTGATAGATGAGCTGGCATGGCCATTGATGACCAAAAGCATGAAAGACAGAGATGGCAAATGAAATTCGAGGCAGAAATGGTTTAAGAAAGCCCCACTTCCTGCAGCTCTGTTCAAGTTGACACCCTATGTCATATAGTAAGCCAATATGGAAATTATCAGGCAGGTGGCTAAAAAGTGATTTGATGAGGGCAAGAGCATAATGTTGCTTTTCCCCAGCAGAAGTCATGTTTGCAAGGTGAATAACACGATCATGACAGCAGAGTAAGGCCATGACTCCAGTATCTGAAAAGAATTGGGTGCTAGCCTGCACTCCCATCAGAAGAGTAAGGGTATGCATGAATAAACCTCACTTTCTGACGTTTCTCATCAGCTGCAGTAAATGACTCATTGCAATTCTTGAGCACTGATGTTGGTATCCTCATTCCCTGCTCAAATCCATCCTCTTCATCCTTGTCATGCCTCTTAGAAGCATAGCCACTTCTCCTTTGCACAGAAGGTTTTTTCTTTCTCAAACTGTCAACCTCATTTTCCATAGAATCAATCTCCTCTTGAGAGAGGAAAACAGTGGCAGTAGGGTTCACTGGGTCATCCTGTAGGCCACTTCTCCTTTTCTGAGTGAAACAGGCATCAATGCAAACAATTGCATCAATATTAGAAGAGCTAGCAAAAGACACAATTAGCAGTCCATTAACTCATATGCATCAAATGACATGCCTATTGCCCTGCCAGTTGTGGCCACCAAAACATAATGGACAACGCTTTCGGAGGTATTCAGAAGGCCACTTCTTTGAACAAGGGTCCTGAAATGATGACAATCCAGGGCAGGGCCCTGATGGTGAAGGTGCTGACCCTTGCAAGCATTGCTGAATGTACTCTTCAAGGGAAATTTCGAGTATGCAATACCAGTGGTATGCATTACCAAACCTCCATCGTATACCCCCCTGTGGAATATGTCAGCAAGAATCCTCAGTACATGTTACAATAGCAGAACAATGAACTTAAAACTTCAATGTAAACAATATCAACACATTGCAGTGCACCAGTCACACTGTACTAACAGAGTACAAGGCCCTCATGGTCCAGTCCACTTCAGAAGGGATGCATGGGCCACATGAAACTCAGACACAGATGGACAGGCAGATGATGGTGCAGCAATGAACAGACAAAAATAAAAATGTATGGTCATAGTATAACATACAGGCAACACATAGTACCTTTGTATCTACCTCGTAGCCCATGCCACCAAGGTATGCCTCAAGGGACTCACTCCATGCTGAAATATTCGGAGGCGTGCGCATGAAGAGCTGCCTGACCAGGCTGAGAACTGGTAGGCTAACAGCAAGGGTGGGCCCCAGCGGTGCACAAGGAAAGAAGCCCATTCGAACAAGTTGCACAGCGGCGGGCACACATGGACACACCATGAGGTCAACAGTTTTCGAACCTGACACCAAGCTGAGCAGTGAAAGAAATATATAGAAGGGAACCTTACCATTAAATTGAATGCAGAGTACCTTCAGCCGTCGCAAAGACTGACAGTTGCATTGAGGCAGCTCATAGTCGACAACGTCCCGGAAGTTTCTGGACAGTCGCCGATAGGTAAGGTAAGGCTCAATCAGTGAAGGGATGGTAGTAGACGACCACCGCTGCCACTGCCTCATCTTCTTCCGACCGTTCCGAGACGGCGAGGAGCATAAGTCTTCACTGACGTGTAGGTGGTCCGTTAGCGAATCCGAAGGAGGCTCATGTTCGGAATACATGAAAGTTTGGGGTGGGGGAATACTACTCCCAGCAGATGCTGAGAAGGTGCGGAAGACAGAGGGGTCACAGGGTGGCTGAGTGAAAGTGCGACGTCCAGGTAAGGTGAGCAGCCGCTCAACGGGAAGGTAAAGGTTCGCAGTACCGGGAGCACGGCGCGGGGGGTGAACACTTTGATGGTCAACGAGGCGACCAGCGGAGGAAAACGAGTCAGGGATCACCGGTGTGGAAGTACCCTGCCTGGTAGTATGCTTCGGCCGTCGAAAAGACATCTGGAAACTCGTCAATACACTCAAAATATTACCTAGGAAAGCTAGTGGGAGACGACGATACTGCAACACCAAATTGCAGCACAGTGGCCAGGACACCGAGTCCTGGTCTGCTGATAGGCAACACCAAATTGCCACAAGCACGCCAATGGTCAGTTTGCGACAGTAGAAGGAATCTGACCTTTGATACGCAACAAGAGGGGGAGGAGACAGGTGAAAGGTAAGACGGACTAGCATTGCAAGAACTACGAGTGGTACATGTCCTTGTAATTACGTTGGTGGGAGAAGCGCGGAAGACGACGATGGGATTATGCGGTTGTCCAAACCGTAGATAGTGCGGGCATTGTTGGGAATATGGCGAGGAACGATGGGCGGACGACCAAAACAGTCAAAGAATGACTGTACATAGAATAACGCAACCTTCTTCTCCACAGCCCAGACACCTGTCACCGAGGCTGATGGTAGAAGCGACTGTTCTAAGTCCGAGGGGAAGCCTGGCCAAGAAGCGACTAAAGCGCACAACCTCTCCACGAACTCGAGCTTCGTCTGTGGCTCAACCGAGCCAAGCCCCTCGTTCTTTCTCGGGAACGGCTCGTCATACATGGTGAGCTCCGAATCGCCGGGAAAAATCTATACAGAAAAAATATAATTAGAACAACTGGTCGGAGCAGTAGGTAATGCCGAAACGCACCTGACAGACCTGATCGAGCCGATCTGGTTGCTGACTCGACCATAGGTTGGGTGCCAGTACGCGGTCCAGAGCGACCAACTCGAACCGGAAATTGTGCTCGTATAAGTCCCACAGAATTTTGCCTTTCGTAGTAATGTCGATTTTTCCCAGGTCTGCGAGAGAAAGTGTTACGTCCCTGAACTGGATATGGCTTGGTGTTTCGCGTTGGACCTTGACTAACTCCGGTCCAAAGAGGTCTGCGGCTTCACGAAGCTCGTTACCGGAAAACGTGGAAGAGATCTGTTCAGGAATCGTATTCAAGAAAGCCCTCCAGGTGCGAGGAATGACCGGAGACACATCTGCGGTAGCGAGACGCGCGATCCAGCCCGCCCGAGACGCCAGCCAATTTCGAAGGTACCTTAACCTGCGCTCAGAGGAATCGCCCCTCACGAAAAGGGCTGGGTGAGGGAAAAAATAAGATATTCTCGGCGCATTAGGACCAACTCTCTTCGGATCCTTGACGACATTTTGTAAAGCAGTGTGCCACGCATACATTGACGGGGGAATAGCGGGATCATCAAGGTCCTGCCACAGCTCGGCATTTGGAGTGACTGTGGCCTTCGTTTTTTGCTTTGAAACCCCCCCGGGATCTGAGCGAAAGATTATTGGTACTAAAAGAACATCATCACAAAAAAACTTACAGGGTCCACCACGTTGCTTGGTCCTCTCTGTCCTGACAACGCCACTACCTGAACTCTGAGCAATGGAAAGTGCAGCGGCTGGGTTAGTTGTCCTCGAGGTTGTGGAAGTCGACGGCGTAGCGTTGGGACGGGCGGCAACAAAATTTTCACCAGGACTCACTGCGCGTGGATCCGGCCAAGGGGGGGCGGCAAACTGTTCCAGTCCTATAACGGGGCTTTGTCGAGTTTGCTGGTGGCGGAGATCGCCAGGCAGGTAGCTCCCAATGGCCCACTTCAGTGTCTGCCCAACCTCAAAAACCTCCGGCTCGGTGACAATGCCTTCTGGGAATGTAATGTCGACAGATTTAAGTACCTTCAGATCTTCAGGGACCGTGTTTAACTTCCACACCAACCAGACGGGTATACGTGAATCAAAAAGGCGCTGGCAGATTTCTGGATCAGTCGTGATAGCGCCCATCCAGCGATCAACGGCATCCATAAGTGGGCTAGGGGGCGGCATTGTGGGCTCCAGGTACTCAAGCATGCCAAAAACGTCTAGACCTAGGCGCTGGAAAAGCGTGACGATCAAGACGGTGTCACGGAATGTGAATGGAAGTTGCTGGGGACAATTTAAATGAATAAGTTAGCTGAAGTGAAAAATACCGCACCTTAAGACGCATGAGGGCCCGCCGACACGACCGCATCCACCCTGTAACATTCACAGGTCCATAATAGTGAGGGTTCTTCTGGACCCAACGTTGTACGCGTTCGTCCAGTTGGTTACACACAATTTCAAGTTGCTTCCACCTGTCCGGATGGACTCGGCCAACTCTGAACATCGATCCCCTCTCCACAACGAAATCCTCCGGCGTATTCGTGACGTCCCACCATAACCATCTCCATGTTGAGTGGTCTTGGTAGGCTACCTTCCGCGGGATACAACCACTCCACATATATCATTCCGAGTACAACTGAGGCCATTGAAAGCAGTCGATGTGACCGAATCTTCCATCGCGCAAAGGCTCCATCAACCTTGCCTCAAAGATGAATGGTTCAGGAACATAGAGAGAGTTGGGCGACGTGATCCAACAGTCCTGATATTTGGCAAGGACGCGTGCATCGAATGGACCGATACTCTCTAAGAAAGAAGGGAAAATGAATACTAACGCCGAGTTAGCTTGGGGAGTAAATAGACTGACCATCGCCGGAGCAGGTACGCGACGCAGATCCTCGCGCATGTTGTTGAGACATACCGATCCTGAAACGAATCAAGAAATGTAATCTATAACGACTAAGTTAGCATTAATCCGCACGAACGAGAATGATAAGGATCTGTGACAACGCACGTAAGTGAGAGTGAGGATTTCGAGCATGTATGAGATTAATAAGACGTCGGTGAACAAGAGTCAAGACAAATTGTTACGGTCAAGGGGAACGTTCCTCTGCATGGGTCAATATGAGTTGAACGAACGTAGTTTATGTCATGCACCGGTCATCATACGAAGGATTCGCCAACACATATCGCCAGTCAAGATGTACAGACGTTCGAGTAACAAGTCTTCAACGCCCCGAGCTGCGCTTAAGAAGCGCCCCAAATGGGTCTCGTCCGCGCGACTGATACCACGAAGCACACCAAGATGCACAGATAGGCACCAAACCTATCTGAGCACTCGAAGGGCACCAAACCCCCGAGCCATGGTGGAGGAATGCCCCAAACATTCCCCTCTGCACATGCCACAAACGATGTGGAGAGAAAGATGTTGAACAAAGATGAAGAAGTACTTACGGTTTTCAAAAAAAAAAGAAATTTGAGCCTGTACGCACAAGTGAAAATTACTGATGGAGTTTCGTTGGTCAACGTTCAACGATCAAGTGTTAGCTCATTCGGGGATTCCCGCGCGTTCATGTCACGTGCGTCTAGCCACAAATAGCAATAATGCATCGTGGAGTCTGGACCCTGAAGTACGATGCATTGACTTGTGGCTTGAGATTTGGCGAGTTTAATCCGAGTCCTGTCAAACGTTAAGGTTCGCTTCAATTGATTATCTGCCGAAACGACCGCTGGTATGCATATCCTGGCGTGAAGCGCGTACTATAGTAAGAGCGAGAATCGATGGCCGAAACCGGGCAACGGTGGCGACACCGATTCATAATAACCCCCACTCCATTGTTAAGATTACAAGGATGATTGAGATCTAAGTAATACTAATACTCCAGCAGATATTTGTCTTATTATCGTGTTGCATGGAATGCAGGACAGTTATAATACATGCTTATGATAGTATCTACATACATGTACTAAAGTTAGCTTTGACTTTGAGGCACGGTGTATACGCATTAACGATCAATATCGACATAGAAGCCGAAATCGAATTGAATGACAAATGACATGTGTCGCCGACATGCGGCGAACAAACAGTGCAAGACAAACAAATATTCACCACGGTAAGTTTTCGCTCGCGCTGATATATTATCGTCTTTGCCAGGTGAACGTTCGGAGCGTTCCCTACCAAGCGTCAGGGGCTTGGTGCCCTCTGACGATCCTTGAAGGCTTGGAGCCTTCAATGGATTCTTGGTATTGATCCCATTGCCGAACGTGTGGACGAGACTCTATCTGATGTGGAGGCGCTACTTCTCCAATGCAACTCGGGACGTTGAAGATCGATGGTAGTTCATAGCGACTTCGTAGTTTCCCCTGACTTTGCGTACCTTGGTACAGCAACCGGTAAGTTCTACTTTTAGACCGTTGCTATTTTATACACTTAACGAATCCTCCACCTTAGTTCTAATTCCACCGTCGCAACGTTTCCGCCTAGTCCTTTCTCCAGATCGCGCCGTCAGGTATCGTTCTGCCAGGGGACGTTTGGTGCGTTCCTCTACCAAGTGTCTGGGGTTCGGTGCCCTCTGACATCCGGCGCTCCCTGCAGGCTTGGAGCCTTCGGGAGTATCTTGGTATGGTTCTGACTATCGGTCGCGCGGACGAGACTCCACCTAGTGGAGGTGCTACGCATTGCTAGCGCAACTCGGGGCGTTAAAGATTGGTAGTCGTCCTTGGCAGCCTCATACTTGTTCTCCACTTTTCGTACTGTTATATCTCGTACGTTCCAGCCGGCTGCTGTTATATACGCAGTGAATCATTCTCGTTAGCTCTCACACCCATCGAATCACCGTTTCTACTTGTCAAGATGCGCTTCCACTCTCTTGGAGTTCGCGCTGGCTTTGCACAGTTCACTTGAGCAGACTCCGCGGTGAGTCACGGTTACTAATGAATGGGGAAGAAGAAGAATTCCCCTTCTGCTGATGATCCGCTGACCTACCCACAGTACGCGGCGTTGTAACTGTCGTCCGTTTGTCCTTTTCTCCCCACTTTGCCTTTTCCTCCCCACCATGTCAAGAGAAGCTTTACCGTCCACTACATGCAATGATCCAGTCAGCTCGATCAACCTCAGTATGTTGTGTTATTCACAGAAGCTTGAAATTCTGATTACTAACGCAATTTTGCCCAGGAGCTCTCGTCAGTCTAATCGGAAATCTCGAATTGACGGCAGCAGACGCAGCAACACTGGCCTCCGTGTTATTAGCACGATCTCGGACTGAAAGTAAGCAACCCTTAGTGAGCTCTATTTTCTCGCTTATCGCAATACAGCCCACCCGGAATGTGACACTGTTCCCTCATTTCCCTCCTCGCCGACATTATCACCGTCTCACGTCGAATGTGAACCCTTAGCCGAATCTTCCCTCTCTTTCCCCGTTTTCGTGGAGTGTCCCACTCCTCCGGTATCAATCCATCTAACGCCACCCGATCATGTTCCGCCTATTATCCTCGTCCGTGGACGCCCAGACTCTGAGGCGGCGATTCCGTCCTTCTCCGACGAATGTTTCTATACTCCTGGAGGATTAATTTTCACGGTTTCCCTATGAAAATCATCATCTCTTGTACTACTTTCGCTGCAAAAGATATTCGACATTGTGGACTTTTTGAGACGAACTAATGGGGTGATTATAAAGACTCCGTGTCAAGTCCAACTGGTACGTACTCCTCCCGACCATATAGGTAGGTGACTCCCTACTTCGTCTCGTACCATTTTATCTTTCGGTATGTTTATCACATCCGTGGTTCATCCGTGGTTCTTATTTATTTTATTTATGTCATCGGGCTTCCGCGTATCTGATCATCCCCGAATTCCCCTTCCATCGGCTTTTCTTCGTACCTTCGTAATCCTCTTTCCTTGCTTGTGTGTGTGTGACCGCATCACGCGATCGTGTCTTTACTTCTGTAGAAGGCTTGGCAGTCAGATAAAGGCGGGTTCCGCCTCCCTTTCTTTCCCTATCAACCCCCATCTTGCGACGCTCGTCGATCATCCATGCCTCGCGCTGCAAAGACTACCGATTCCTCTGGGGATCCCACCGATTTACACACTCGAGTCCTGCGAAATCGGAAGATCCCCACACCACAGCAAGTTCCAACTCCTCACGATACGGCACCCGCTTGCCCTCCCAGTGAGGTGGGCCGATTTGATGTTCCTTGCTCTGAATATTGAAACTTCGCCTTTTTTTTGGTAGGGTAGACGTGTTAAACCGCGGCACGCAGTTGAACCACCGGAAGGTTGGGAAGAACATATGTTCGGCTATAGGGACAGAAGAAGATCGCTTACACCTCGTACATCTTTAACTTCAACCCCTTCCCCCCGCCCTCCAAAAGAAAATCCTATACCCGAAGAAGATGCTGAGATGGGGACGCCTGAGAAGAGCTCGGATGAGGTTGAGGATGAGGTTGAGGGGGATGAGGGGCGTGTTGGTGACAGCGGGAGTGATGACCGGGAAGGTGGTGAGCTTTTTCCCTCGATACGCCTCGTTCTCTCATTCCACTCCCAGAAATTTTCCATGCGAGTTGAATTGGGGGTTTGGTGCCCCTCTCTCATGCGGTTGTGGGCTTGGTGCCCAACAATAATTCGAAGCTAGGAGCTTCGAATACGCATGTGAACTGTTTATCGTACTTTCAACTCTTCCATCGTTTAAGCTTCGTTGTTGTCTTCTGGTCCTTCCTGCTCCCCGAATATATCTGATATTTGTGTCTTTTGTATTGACGTACTGATTCCAGGTGGGGATGATGATAACTCTTCGCTTCTGCCCTCTTCGCCCCTTCCGTTTGAGCCTAGCGATTCCAGCGATGACGAAGATGAGTTACCGTCTGTCCACCAATCTACCCGGACTAGTGGCAAGGGCAAGGGTAAGGCTACGGATGTTGCAGATGCTGATGTGGCAGACAGTGATTGCGATACCCCTCCCCGAAAATCCAAGAAGCCTGGTGTGATGTCGCGTGCAGCTCTCGATGATATTCGTGACTTCGCAAGTAAGGTGAAGAAGGAAGCAGAGGAACTGGGGCGACGCCATGGCAGGTCTATGCGCGACATCCTTGTCGCAGCCGGGTTTGGTGTAAAGCCCTCTCACACGAAACTTAACGAGGCCAACCTCTTCCGCTCGTGGTATTGGGCCACACAACCGAAACCAGAGGGTGGTAAGTAGTTTTTCTCTTCGTTGACATGCAATGGTTTAACGTCCTCACTAGCCAAGAGAGACGAAATTAATGATATAATCACGAAAGAGTACAAATCCTTGATCCAGGACATCCCGAAGGATGACACTGCAGCGAGAAGGGAGAAGCTGAAGCATGTCTACGAGTGGAGCGAGAATTCCTCTGCAGTGCCCACCAGCAAATCGGTCAAGTCCATCGCAGCCAGAGTGCAGAATGCGAAAACGCAGTTCTCCGGATTGGTACGTGGTAGTAAGTTGCGGGGGATCAAGTCTCACTGTTCAACAGGCCGAAGCATGGTCGAATCTTGAAGAAATTGAGATCGCCGGCGTGGTCATGTATGTTGGACAGGACCCTGCGGGCCGTCAAACTTCCGGTATATTTGGAGGTTCTGACATGGTCAGGAATTTCATCAATCAACACGCTGTCGATGTCCGTGCACAAATGGACAAGTACACATCTGTATTCAAGTAAGATCTGGTACCCGTAATGTACTCCGGCTCATTAGTCTCCGCAGATACCTCAGGGATGGGGGAAATCCAGGGGCCGGGTTACCTGGCACCAGTGCTGCCAGGGGTTCTGAGTCCTCATTGGAATTGCGCTGTCGCCCACGAGAGATACCGAGAGACCGCAACCGCAGAGTATTCAGAAGCATGATTAAGGAGAAGTTATTGGCGGCTCTCAAAGATCTACGTGGTAGGTTTTACAGCTGTTGACGAAGTGATTATCCTGATTGTTCCACCACAGTGATGCGGGGGATTGAAGTTGGCGATCCTCAGAAAATCGTTTGGCAACGACTACTTGAGTTCATGACTAAAAATTATCTCATTATCCTCAACTGGCCCCATGGGGTGTCTCCACCGGGCCCTGGATTCGAGTACAAGAAGCTCAAGGGTGATCCCCTCAGGAAACTTGTGGTGCCTTACCTTCGCCGGAAGCTGGGTGTGATGTATGATGGACGAAGCGATGATGATGAGGAACAAGATAGTCTGGATGGTGTGCCGGAGATTGACATCAGACCTTGGAACCAGGGTGCGGTTTGTCTCTTTTCGTCCATCTATGTACTAATTTCACTACAGACGTTATTAAGATGTCGGAATCACCCCATCTGAAGGGGGAAATTCCACTCGTCAAGGCAGCTGATGGTATGGTCTTGCGCAAGGTCTCTGACGATCTGTCGTGGCAGAAGAAGGCTCGTGAGGGAGACGATAGCAGGCACGAAGAACGAGTGGACCCTCCGCAACAACGCCAATTACCTTTTCCCTCTCGCAAGCGACCTCGTGCAGAAGCATCAAATGATGACACTATGGTATGCATGTTGAATTATCTTCTGCGTCACTGCTGACAATTCCTATGCTGCACATGCTCAGGATCAAGGAATGTCTCTCAGGAATGTTCGCCCTATTCAGGGTGGCCACGGAGTAAGTTGCTCTTAATTGTAATCAACAGATCATGTAAATAGTGTCAACCTAGGATGAAAGCCGCCACCGACAGGGGAACTCACGACGCCAGGAGGAGGACTTTACTCATCAGATCCGCCGCTCGACTCCGTGGTATGGGGTAAGGTCTACCTTCTATAAGTTGGCACTGCGGCTGATGCGCAATTTTCAAGGACTTACGTCGTGGTGCACCAAACCGTGAGAATACACGAGAGCGTGGTTCGTCCCAGCCCCTGCCTCGGCGCTATGAGGTGAGTACCTAACTCCCTACTCTTTCGGAACGAGACTTAAATCACAATATCTAGGATCTTCGCCATGAACATGCCGATTATAACGAGGCGGGCCCATCTAACGAACCTTACAATGTAAGTAGATTATCCATAGAGCCCATCCCAGTTTACATAGTTTTTTACTAGGCAATGCCTCCCCGTCGTAATGTCCGGCCCCACTTCCCTCCCCCCCGTCAATTCTATCACCGCATGCTGCCTCGTGCTGACCCTCATGTTTACCATGATGGTCAGTATATTGATGATTACTGCCGCACGGCACAGCCCACCCCACAGAACTGGGGTAACAGGGGTAATATGACGCAGTATGAGGACGAGATCTCGGATGATTATGTAGAAGACTACTAATCAGTTCCCGTCTTTTTTTTGTACTTATTTCTCCTGAAATTGAAGCATGTCCTCTCGTGACGGAGTGATGATTGTAGTCCATATCATTAAGCCATGTCCTACTCCTGCAACTGTGTGAGTGCTAGATGAGTTTGGCCATTGGAGGTATATTAGTGGCAAAGATGTCAGTATAGTCCATAGACTGTTGGGGGACATCCCCCATGTGCAGCTGGATGGGTTGATGGGATGTCCCATCATAGCCTCTTAGGCTGTCATGGGCCATCCCATGTGCCTCTGGGTGGGATGGTGGGATGTCCCATCATAGCCTCCTGGCTGTCATGGGCCATCCCATGTGCCTCTGGGTGGGTCGATGGGATGTCCCATCATAGCCTCCTAGGCTGTCATGGGCCATCCCATGTGCCTCTGGGTGGGACGGTGGGATGTCCCATCATAGCCCCCTAGGCTGTCATGGGCCATCCCATGTGCCTCTGGGTGGGACAGTGGGATGGCCCATCATAGCCTCCTAAGCTGTCATGGGCCATCCCATGTGCCTCTGGGTGGGACGGTGGGATGTCCCATCATAGCCTCCTAGGCTGTCATGGGCCATCCCATGTGCCTCTGGGTGGGACGGTGGGATTTCCCATCATAGCCTCCTAGGCTGTCATGGGCCATCCCATGTGCCTCTGGGTGGGTTGATGGGATGTCCCATGATAGCCTCCTAGGCTGTCATGGGCCATCCCATGTGCCTCTGGGTGGGACGGTGGGATGGCCCATCATAGCCTCCTAGGCTGTCATGGGCCATCCCATGTGTGTCTGGTGTATATACAATGTTATCAAGTGTCCAGGGGGAAAGCTGGTTGTCAGGATTGAATATGGGGTAGTGCATACTATCTAATCACCTAATTTTGAATGGCTGGTTCCAGTTGGCAAGTTTTCCCTCATTGTCAGAACTGCAGTTGTATTCTTTGTCTGGTAACAAACCAGAAATAACTGCATCTACAACACAACAGTGTTTCTCTACCCAACAATATACAGTAGACTATCTCATAATGCATAAGGTAATATTCCATATTGCATAATGCATTGAACTGCATTACCATCATGCATTATGAGATTGGTGTTTTGGTATGTTAGAATACTGAAGATCTCAAATACCATCTTTTCATATTAATAGCATAGCAACAAGAACAGAGTCAAATAAAATTTGACCTACTATAGCACCTTTGACTCTTCCATGGACACCTTCAACAACTTGTGGACATGAATAAGAGGCAGACAAAAACAAGTGCTTTCTGCAAGTAAGTGTACATCCTGCAAAAATGTCACACAGCAAAGTATGACATCTCACCATTGCATAATTCTCATAGTGCATGCAAAATCCTGGGTCCTAACATTATGTATTATGAGATAGTCTACTGTAGCTCTTTGCAGGTGCTCCAGCATCCAGGAGGCTCCAATCTGCATCATGGTGTTCACAGTCATGTAAAACACCTGATTATGGACAACAGCAGGTAAATTTGTGATTCTTCATAATGCACGTAACATGGGGTATGTAAATGAATTGAAATAAGGTTCTGCAAATGAGCTCAGACAACTCAGACAAGTACGCTCAACTGATGTACAGTACACATGTAATTTGGATTGCTGTGTTGGAATTGGATTATGGCTTCTCTGATGTGCTTATGGAGGTAGTGAGGATGAATATGGAAAGAGGTTTCAACCACACTGTGACACAACAGTTTTGCATGCATCATAAGGAGGTGATATTGCTGAATCATCATAGCTTTACATTCCCTAGGAGAAGGAGAGCTGATGCAAATGTTGCTGCACTTTTTGAATGAGAGACCCCAGACACCTAAGGCATGCATGGGATGTCCCAGGTCATTTATTTAGATGACTCTCCCAGGGCAGGGAATATGGGAAATCCCACCCATCCCATGCCCTAGAATCATGCTTTCCCAAGGGACATCAGCAGATGTCCCTGGGATGACCTTGGTCCAAGGGGCATTTAGCTTGAATGTTTTGGAGAAACTATTCAGCCTAAATGCCTACAAAAAAGGGTTACCTGAAGTGCTTGCAGGTATGTGTTCATAACCCATTGTTCATTTTACTTCTCTGACTTTTATATGAACAGTTCACTCTACTTCCCCCAACGCTTAGAGGCATCCATCTGTCACCTTGAACAGATTCATGTTCCTCATTATTTTTGTAGCTTCTTAGCGTGCATGGCTTTCCTTTGTTTTTTGTGTAGTGTGACAATACTTGCAAGTTGTTAGGATGCTCTGCTGCGCTCCTGTAATTCCCCTCTCTCGTGCGATCCTCCCCACTCACTGCCCGGATTAAGTTGACCTTTTACAAGTTGAAAATCACCGCTGCATGTTTAGCTTCGGTGCTCATATCGACAACTATGACGAGGTCTACAGACAGTGAGCGGTGTACGACTTTTCAACAGTCCCACAGACTTTTGGTGAATTGAGTCATGCCAAATTCCAAGTTATAAACTGTTCGAGGAACGATAACTATTACATGCTGTAGAGACCTTAAGGACTGTGTGACACTATCACATACCACCTCACAGTCATGATCCAGGGAATGTACAGAGTAAGGAGTAGCAAGATACATACTTTGTCCATTGAATGATGTACCCCGAACGACTGCAAGAAGGTCAAAGAGTTAAGTGCGAGGAGCGAAAAATCATAGCAAGTAGCAGATCAGATGAAAGCAGGCATCCTGGTCTTCAGAGGCAGGGTGGCGTGCTCCATCGAGGGGTCCCTTTGCAAAGGTGGCGCGGATGCGATTTTTTGCCGAACGGTTGACTATGGTGACGAGCGTGGGTGATGGGCGCAGAGGAAGTCGAAGAAGCGAAACCTCCAGGATATCAGAAAGAGTGGAATACGAGGAAAGCGGGAAACAGGCGGACCAGGGGATGGCGTTCCCTTGATGCATCGTCATACTGAGCTAGTGCTTCCTGGGGACCGCTGTAAGGAGTCCACCAAGCATCTTGAGGACTCGCGGGCCGGTCAAATACCACTTCCTCGTTCTGGTCGTCTTCCCATGGACCCTCGACATCGCCCGAGTCTTCTGGTACAGCACCTTCTGTCTTGCTCGGAACTTCGACTGCCATGCCGCCAGTACTAGCACCGACCCCCTCGGGTTCACCTTCAGGGCGTTCTTCGACTCGACGAGTGTCGGGAGTAGGAGTATTACCTGTGCTCGAGGGGAGGAAGAGAGGCAGGTTGGATACCGATGGAGTACGTGGAGGAGGGCCAGGCGCTTTATGAGGGGTTGACCAACTTGCCGCCCGAGGCTTGACGCGTATCATAGGTTTCGGCAGTGCTGACGATGATGGAGGGTCTGGAGGGGCCGCCGAGGTCTTGGCCTTCTTGCTGACCGAGGCCGATGGGGCTGGGGTGTTGGTGTTCTTCTGCTACGTCCCCTGGTTACCTCTGTGCACTTTAGAGTCTCGACGACTTACCTTCTTGCCAGTCTTAATAGCCTTGTCACATCGTTTCTTCCCCACATGGCAGGCAGTGCATGCCGCCCCAGGAGCGCCCTCCTTCCACTCACATCGGATCCCCCGAGTCTTGCACCGCCCACACGTCTCCGAGTCATCCTGCGTAGCAGAGACCGCCACCTCCTGAGGGTTACCCGACCTCTGAGAACTCTCACCGACGGGTTCTGCTCGACTTGGGGGTGGTGCAGTGACTTCTGCCTCACCCATAGCATCTAGATCGATGGTGCCACCATCCCCACCTGCAGGCCATTCCTAAGTCACGAAAAGTCATCAAAGAGTGCAGATAAAACGAACAGATGAGTGGCACGCACCTGGTCACCCTCGTTCCCTTTGGCAGCGACCTTCTCCATCTGCTGCTGAGACCGCCTGGTCTCACCGCCCACCTGCAAGCCACTTGTTCCTACCTGGGTAGCTCGAGCCTTCGACTTCTTGGCTCGTCGGGGAAACCGTTTCCATAGGGATGCCAGGGTGAGGAGCGCCTCAGAAAGCGCTTGCTTCGTTTCTGCCGGGTACTTGGGTGCCTCGGTACTGTGGTCGGATGCGAACTGGCACAAGTTCTCGATGTTTTCCTGCATGCCCCGTCGTGACCGAGGACCAGAAAGAGCATGAAGGGCACTCACCGACACCTCGTAGTACCTGTCCATCCACTCCTGTGCCTCGTCGTCAGTGGCCGACTCATCAGGGATCTCACCCAGAAGAGTGTCCAACTTGGCCATGTGGGCTGCCCACATCTCTGGAGTGAGCTCACATGCGGCGTCAGGCGAGAGGTATCTCGGCTGCTGGGTCTTGGGTTTCTCGAGCACAGTAGTCTGGGTAGGCGAAGGGGACATGTCGAGTTTGAAGTGGCGGCGAGTAGCAGTGGTGAAGGGACTTAGAAGAGAAAAGACGAAGTGGCGGCGACTTGTTTGGTATGTTTGGCAACCCTTTGTTGATGCGGAAGCATTTTTGCCACAGCATGTGACCGAGGTCCCCATCCCGCTTGCCATTGTTCCGAGCACAGCCACCTGTCAATGGAATCTCGTCACCAATCCATGTCACCGAGCACCCCTGACCGAGGACGGTCAGTATTCGAAGACCCCGGGAGGTGTAGGGAGTCCATATGCCCTAGGGCTGAATATCGTATCCGCATACCAGCTTCCCTATCGCCCTAGCCAGTCCCCGCAGGTCCACCGTCCTTCGGAAAGGTCGCCGCCGCTCCACCCTCGGCTATCTCGGCTTCTACGAGCACTTCCTTCGCTTCCCAACGCCACCGCCACCTAATCAGGAAGTAACCCCTATCACCGACACTCGTCACCGCTACAAGTCACCGCTAGCCCCTGTCCTCGACCCCTAATCATCGTCTGCCCCCTATCTGTGTTGGCCTTCGGCCCTTCATACGCCTATCAAGTGTCTACCAACCGTCGGCAGTCCACTCCATCACTTGTGACATCAGCTACTCGGCATCTATAGGTCCTATTCGAGACACCGACACAAGCCGCCGCCAGTAGTACCGCCGCTCTGCACTAGACTGCCCCGAAGAACCCCCGCAGCGTCAGCCAGTAGTCCAGACACCTTAGGCACATCCCCCCTCCGCCGCTTTGCCCTTTGGTTACTTTTTCTTTGCCTTCTTTTACCTACCTTTCGTACCTACGACCTGTAGTGCCTTACTGCGGCACCTTTCTGTCACTTTTTTTCTGACATATGACATCTCTGAAATTCGCCGAAATATTCCTTTGTGACAGCCTCCATACAAAACACCGCTGTACTTAGGAAAAATATACCCACTTTTCTGGCATCACCATCTGTGTGTCTGAGAGTCCCCTTGAGTCCCCTTGAGTCCCCTTGAGTCCCCTTGAGTCCCCTTGAGTCCCCTTGAGTCCCCAGAGTCATTTTCTTGCGTATCTTCGAGTCTTTTGAGTCCCCCCTTGCGTCCACAGAGCTCCCCACTGAGTTCCACCACCATATTCGTGACCGCTTCGAGTTATAAAATTTCTCTGCTGTCTTCAGAGTCACCCCTTCGAGTCTACGAGTCCCTGACAGTCTACAAGAGACCTATATCGCCGCCTATCGAGTTCTAAGCCTCCCCGACCATCCAACCACCGAAACTAATCCCCTCCCGCCTCTCTGCGGTGGCCGCTCGAGTTCTACACCACCAGTACCCTTCCGACGCAGGGAAACCCTCCCCTTCGCCGTCTAGTCACTCCCTCTACTTCCTTTCCGACTCACGACCCCTTGGGACAAGCCTAGGCCTAGCCTACAGCTTTCCCCCCCTTTCCCTTCGCGCTCTCACAAGAAGAGTTGCCCACACTGCCAGCAACAAGAAATGCAATCGTCCCTGATTGCGACCAATGCAGCAAACACAAATGGGTGAAACAAAGAAAAGAAAAAAAAGGAATCTGAAAGGAGTGGCTGGAGATAGATGAAAAGTAGGGAAGGAAATCATGAGAATTCGTCAGAGTCATAAGCATTACTTTCGTTCTCGTCGTCATCTTCGTCATCGTCATTGCTTGGCTCATCATCTCCACTGAGGAGGATATCGTCAGGTAAAGGAGTGTTGCGTGAGTAGTAGGGAATGAGTCGGAATGCAGCAACATCAGCAAGATGGCAAAAGATCTGACAGTCTGAAAAAATCTGATGGTCTGAGAAAATCTGAGAGTCTGAAAATATCTGAAAAATTCTGAAACTTCTGATATCAGATTATTCTCAGAGTGCCAGACAGTCAGATAGTCAGCACAGCAGACCTTCAGTATTCTCAGAGCCCTCAGATCACCCATCAGATATATCTCAGAAGCTTCAGATTGTCAGACAGTCAGAACAGCACACCCTCAGATCATGAGGCAGTCAGAATACCAGACCCTCAGGTACTCTCAGAAGTCTCAGATCATCAAACAGTGAAATTACACCTCCCAGACATTTTCAGAAGTCTCAGATCATCAGATGGCCAGTGCTACCAGTCTATCAGATGTGTTCAGAAGTCTCAGACTATCAGACAGCCAGAAAGATAACCCCTAGATATTTATCAGAAGGCTCAGATTGCCAGACTGTCAGGAATAGCAGAGTCTCAGATATTCTCAGGAGTCTCAGACCATCAGACAGCCAGTGATACAGACTACTTCAGATATTTTCAGAAGTCTCAGGTACTGGTACTCAAGTAAACTGAGAATTCTCAGATGGTCAGATCATCAGGTGCTTTCAGGAAAGTCAGACCACCAGGCAGTCAGAGCAGCAGACCTTACATCAGCAGAAAAGGCACAGACCCACAGATGGTACAGATTTTCCACAGACCAAGTACAGACCTACAGACCAGTATACTGTACAGACCCTATGATAGATGTGATCATTAATTTGCTCATATCTTGCCAAAAAAAGAAGATATCACTGAGGTAATCATATTCCCATGGTCCTGTGATCATAGGCTACAACTTTCATTATGACATCATGGCTGTACAATGACTTGCTGAGTCTACACAGATGTGCTGAGGCAATTTCAATCGGAGTTTGAAATTTGTAAATTCACCCATATCTCATCCAAAAATGGACATATTGACAATATAATCATACTGACATGATCATGACATCACAGACTATGACTTTTGTTATGACATCATAACTGTACAGCCACTTTTATTTTTTGAAGTGCCAGGTCTCCCACAGAACTTTGCAAATATCTCGCCCAAAACAGGAGATATTGCTAAGGTAAGCATATTCCCATGGTCCTGTGATCATTGGCTACAACTTTTGTTATGACATTGTGGCTGTACAATTACTCCATATAGTAGATTTTTCAACTTCCGAGTCTGCACCAGTGTGCTGTGGCAATTTCAAACTCCGATTGAAATTTTTGAGGGGGTGTATATAAACCCACTCACTCCAGCAACACAACTCTTTCCTCTACCACCACCATCTCCCTTTGTTGTTGTTGTTATTGTCCCTGGTGAGCCCCCCTAATTCCCTGTGAGGCTGTGCTGACTTAGTGTAGATTTGTAGTCCCTGTAGAGTAGAATTGGTAGTCCCTGTACCATAACTGAAATAAACTGAAAGTCTTAATAGTTGGTAAACTGGGTGTGTTGCCATCTGAGAAACTACTGCCTGGAAACTGATAGATTGGGATTCTGAAATAAACTGAATATCTGGCCATCTGAGGAACTGCTGTCTTGAAATCAACTGAATGTCTACACATCTGGTCAACTAATGGACTGAAATACTGAAATAAACTGAACCTCTGAGAATCTGAGAAACTGTTGACCTGAAATAAACTGAATGTCTTGACATCTGGTCACTTGACTGGTTGAAATACTGAAATAAACTGGGTGTCTGACCATCTGGGTACCTGCTGGCCTGAAATAGACTGGATGTCTGACAATCCTGGGACACTGCTGATCTGATCTCAGAAATGACCATTTCTGACTGTCTGGAAAACTGCTATTCTGACAATTTTCTGAAAATGTCTGAGATTTTCTGAAAAATTCTGAGAATGTCTGATATCAGATTTTTTCAGACTGTCAGATTTTCTCAGACTGTCAGATCTTTTGCCATCTTGCTGATGTTGAGGATCTGCACTATTCTCCCTGCTTGTGGCCCCTTCAATATCAAACACCACTGATTTTTGCCCGTGGGGTTCACCGGCATAAGGTACTGAGCAGGGATTGTAAGATGTTGAATCCCCGAACCTGCATTGTGCCCTGTTACAGTAACGCAGATGGAACCACGCAGTGTGGGGCCATCCTGACCTGCGAATCGGTCCGGACACACTGTCCGAACCATGTGTTTCCCCAGCGACACCTGCATGAAACCGTCGCTAACGTTGAATCTGAGGTGGAAGGACTTGAAATCGCAAAAGTTAGATTCAAAAAGCCACAGAACTTCGCCTATACTAACTTCAGTATCTGCCGTACATTAACAAAATGACATACCATAATCAACATTCTGTGCCTGGGCAATATCGTCAGGAGTGATTGACCATGGGTCTGAGGGGTCCACATTGGAAGGGCTGGGGGCAGGTGGTGGGGTGATACTACAGGGGACATCGACGAACGATCGGCTGTGGAGGGACCTCAGTGAGCTGCAACTGTGGGGGAAGGAGTGTGCCATCAAGCAGCATACCCCTTCTGAGCCAGGAATCAGAGGGGGAGCTACCTTCAAAGAAAGATAAACTCACGGTGTTGAGACTTGGTTATTTTTCAGTTGGATCTGTTGTCCAAATATTGCAACCCAACTCGACGTCCTTCCAAGAGTCCGTAGCATGGCCTGACATCCCTTCTTGTCGCCAGCTATAACCCAGACTTCGCGACCAACAAACTTTGACAACGCATGGTCAGGACGCTCCTTAATCTTACAGATGAAGGTAATGGGAATAGTAATCTAGGCGGAAGGGTGAGTGAGGTGGAGATGACATATGACTTAGCCCACCTGAATCCCATCCACTAGATGCACGACATCAAGGCTAGATTTATTGAAATCCACTACCTTCACTATGCCACCTCCACGGTATTGCCCATGGCAACATCATACCCTTTGTCCTTTGAAAGGATGAGGGTATTGGGGGCTTGTGCAATATGGAGGTCGGATACATCCATGGCGACCATACCCTGACCGGGAGCAGGATTTTGTACAGTAGACACCCAGAACTTACCATCTGGGCTGATCCACTCGATAGTGCCCTCCTGCCTGGCATATGGGCTACGAAACGCTTGTACAATGTCACCTGGGAGGGCCTCGTCCCCCGAAAGTGGGCCAACTAATTGATGTTCATTGATGTCAGGGCCGAGAGATACGACATGTTCTTGCAAGTGGCTCCACACAAGAAACTGCGAGACTTCAACCTGGAATTTGTCAGTAGACGAGTGATAAAAACGGTCAGGACTCACGTTTTCTACGGTTTGGTCGGGTTGCCTAATGGCCACAATGATTGTACGCTGATGCACAGCGACAACATAGCTGGTTTCTTCGCTGCAGAAAGGCCCTGCCATAATCTCCACCATGTCTCCTATTCTGAACACCCTGCATAGCTCACGTATATTGCATTTGATAGTATCATCGTCACACAACAGAACGGCGGATCATTTGTGCCAATCGACATCAGCAAGTATCCCCCTCTTGCCCATGAGGTCCTCCTCTCGTATCTCAACCATGTCCTGCTCTCGCCAAAATTGTGCTGAGAAAGATTCAGCATTTCTTCGACGAATGGAGGGTCAATATCAGCTGCTGTGTGAAATTTGATGTCGTCGGGATGTGGCAACTTAACTTGCTCCAAAGTGTCGACCAGGAGTGTCAATCTGAGCAGTCCATGTATGAATTCTTCTTCACCGCAGCGATATCCGATTTCAGCACCACCAGGAGATAGGAGGGGCACCAGGTCCACCTTTGCGATCCTGGCCAGCTTGACATCGAATCCTGTCTTTTCACCTGAATCCCTGGGAAGGTCATAAGGGAGTCAACGACATGTGACAAGTACGACAGCATCACTCTCAGAACTCTTCTCGACATAGCCAATATCACCCTTGTATGTAGACTTCCGGATCCGAACCCTGGGCCAACTCTGGGTTGGAAGTACTTGGCGAGCCTTGAATGCGAAGATCGACATGCCTTCCTGCGGCAGCAGCAGAACAATCTCCTTGTGGCTTCGGGAATGAGAGGGAGGGAGGTTTTGTTGGATGTCGAGGGGACAAGAAGCCTCCACATAAAGTCGATTGGGAAGCCATGGTAATGTCGTGGTCTTGAAACCTCACACCCTGAGATGCTCAAGGGAAAATGCAGTTGCACTGGCTGATGATAGGGTCATCATAATCATCTCAAAACTGACATGAAAATGGGGCAGGCGTACCTGAGTAAAATTCGACTATGTAGATATTCTTGCGAGGGGGAGGGAAAATACCACTTGGGATTTCTCTTTGTAGTGAATTATCGAGGATCTCTACCTCCCATATGCCAGATTCGAACCGTGCACACAGGGCGTCGAGTCTCCGAAGGTAGGTTCCCTTGCTCGACGGTCCTACTTCTTGTGGATATCGAATCGATCCGCCCTCTTCATTTCTCTCCTCCTGCTCCTCCTCTTCCTCTTCCTCGTCCTCGTCCCCATCCTCGGCATCTATATCGAGGAAAATGCAGGGGTTCAACTTATGCCGTTTGTTCTGGGTGGCCTCACAAGGTGGCTGACGGTGACGATGGTTCAAAGCGATGCAGGTGGGTCCAGGAGGGGGATTACCTGCGGAAGATGGATTAGTGAAAGATACACCTTGCGACTCCATTGCTCTTTGAACGACAAGGGGGGCAGGTGTGGTATGTTTGGCTCCTGGGTCCGACTGCATAAACACTTCGTTGATGACAACTTTCCATTCCTCAGCAATGTATCGCGATCCATATCCTTGCATCCTCTCGTCGAGTTCGCCGTAGCTGATCTTGTCCTCAGCCCAGTCCATGAGAAGGTGCCATGCAGACGGGTCCTTCAGCAAAGGAACAGCTACAGGATGCAACGTTAGTATTATTCCATACGATCTTACCAGTTGTAAGCTGCGAAAGTCTCACCTGATGATGTCGAGGGCGAGGGCGAGGAAGGTCGTACTACTGAAAAGGACACTCAGACAACTGCACTACGATTAAATGGAATACGTACCAGATGTAGCCTCCATATTACCTGATGCAGTCGGTACCTGAGATAACTCCGAGGGTAAATCTGGGATAGGAGAATCGAAGACACAGTCAATTCCGTCAACAGCAAAAATAAATGAACATACCAGGGGACAGCCCACCAATGCCCAACCCCTGCATGAATATCCTCTCAATATCATGCCAACAATAAGGGTCCCTCACGAGACAGTACGTGAGATCCATCCACTCGTCAGAGTCGAAGTCGGACCCCATAGTGTGTTCGATATTACCCAGCACTGTCTCCAACAAGACGGAACGATCAGCATACTGCTTCAAGCATTGAAATGCTTTTAAATGCATCATCCAGGGCGTGATGTTGATTGATGGGCGAGTGGACATCTTCGGATGTGTGTATATTCGAGGGATGGGTAGTACCTATAGGGGCCAATTAATCAGTATATTCTTATAGCACTCGAGCTGAATGCACGTATCATCATGACTAGCAGGCATTATGTTCTATCACATTTTTTGGCCTTTCGTCATAACCTTACTTTGCAATTCTTCATAGCTCGACTGCCTTACAACAGTAGTGATGGATTAAATGTACTAATGGTAGTGTTATTAGTGGTGCTACTAAGGCTAATACTAATAACTAATACAGGTGTCAAGAGAGAAGGGAAAAGATTTGTTTTAGCGGAGCTTGAAACACTTATAAACTGAAACGTGTTCAGGATCACGTGCACGTTGCCATTGTACTTAGAGACTGAAAACGAGTTCACGATCACGTGCTCAGTCAAACAGTTCAGTTTATCAAGCCAGTCGCGACTTTCTCACAAGTTTCCTTTCCTCTTCTTCAACATACCTACAACGTGTAGTAGTAGTAGTAGTAGTAGTAGTAGTAGTAGTAGTAGTCATAGTCATAATACTAGTAGTATTAGCAATTTTAATACTAATCTATCCACGCACAAGGTAGAGGATTATCAGGGAAACTGGAATGCTTCGCCAAGATAAAACTCGGATTTCTATCGTTATGTGGCACAAGAAATTGAAGGTAGATCGTCCTGGCCGAGACCGTCGCAAGAGGTGCTATTGCCTGCCTACTTGCCGCAAGATACTTGGCCTGAAACAGCGGCGCCGGCATTACAAGTTGGTAGCTGCTAATGGTCTTGTAGGGAGAATACGAGCATCGGAGAGCATCACCTCCTCAGACGTAGATGCACAAATGCTCATGCCAGGTATGTGTACCTCTTACTGTCTACTTTTCACTGACGAGCATTTAGATCGTGGTGATGGTAGTAATACTCCCGGCCGTACATATGTCCGATAATGATGATAACTCCTCAGATTCAAGCTCACACACCGAGCCCCCTGTTGCGCAAGATGACGACTTTGGGCATTGGGATTGGGTGGAAGATTCGGAGTCTGATGGGGAACTTTGGAGCACAGAGGGACTTATGAACGCTCTGGAGGACGTCGAGGAAGTAAGGTTTGTGAGGGAACTATATGACATCCGTAAGCAAAGTCTCGAACTTATTGACTGTAGCTGCTGAATGTCATAGGAAACAACATCCTTTCCAACAATGATCGAGACAATATTCGTGCATTCAATCTGCTTTTGAGGGGAAAGATTACGCAGACCACATTCAAGCAGATGCATTTTGCATTCTGGCACACAATCGACCTCGACTCGGACTACATTATTTTCAACCGTATCACTCGCCTTGCAGGTGTTGTGACGGTAGAATATGATTGTTGCCCCCAATCATGCATTCTCTACACCGGCAAATACAGTCGTCTCCCCGCTTGTCCATATTGCAAGCAGCTGCAGTTCCAAGCAAATGGAAAGCCACGTCGACGGTTCATATATTTCCCCCTCGTCCCGCGCCTCAAAGGTTTTTTCCAGAGTGTTCTGATGATATGCTTAATGGACTACCATGCGAGCTACGAACCAACTCGCAGTAGTATGTCGGACGTATTCGATGGAGCTCACTACCGAAAGCTTGTCAGTGACTATGTTAAGGTAGATGGCAAGACACTCACACATCGGTACTTCTGTGATCGCCGTGACATCGCATTTGCTCTCTCGACAGACAGCTATTTACTGTACAAGAGTAAACGAGGAGGACCAACTGCGATGCCAATCCTACTGGTAAACTACAATATCCCACCAGACCAACGTACTCGTCATGAACACTTAGTTTGTGTTGGTATCATTCCTGGACCAAGGCAGCCGAAGGACGTCGCATCTTTCCCATCCCCCTTAACGATGAGTTGGCAGAACTCGCATATGGCATACCGACGTTCGATGCTGAGAAGGGAGTCATCTTCGACTTACATGCGTTCGTTATATTCAAACTCGGGGATATACTCGCGATCCAGAAGTTCTTGGATATCAAAGGCCATAACTCCCTTTCGCCTTGCCGATCGTGCAAGATATTGGCGGTGCGCTGTAGGGAGGGCATCCTCCCTACCATGGGATTTACTATATTTCTTTGTCTTTACTTAGTTTTTTTTTGTTTCTATATTTTTATTCTATCTTTTTACTTAGTGTTTGGACGAGTTTGGCTTATGTAAGCCAGACTCGTACTTACATTGTACTGTACATACTTAGAATAATAACAGCCACTTTAGAGACGAAGTAAGATGGAAATCCAAGGCCGGAGCCTTCGGATTATTGTTTTCCCCTTATCAGACATTCTCCAGACGATTATCTCGACTATTTGGGACCTTTAGGGCGCATTCCAAGTCTTTTCTCCCCTCTCTGACTCCCTACCAGGCAATCCAAGCCCCCTGGGTCAAACTAGGACCCGAAAATTCCAGAGGGAGACTCCTTGGACCTCTCCCCTCACCCTCTCTCATCTAACTCTTCAGCGTGGTTTAGGGAAAACCCATTATGTGGTGCTCCAACCCCCAAAGACTAGGCAAACATATGAGGTTTGGGATTCCAAAACTCTGCCAATGCGCACTCACCAGGAATTTATGTCCGCTGCAAGTCAAATCAGTGAGGCGCCTTCAAAGGCTGCGAAATGACGAATAGCAAAGAAAACAGGTATCCGTGGTTTACCAGGACTGCGGCGTGTCAGTTCCCTCGATTATGCATGCTCAGCACCATGGGAATGGTTCCACCTCTTCTTGGAGAATGTTATCCCCAACCTCGTCGACTTATGGACTGGCCAGTTCAAAGGACTCGAGTCCCCTGCCAACAAATTCAGGATCGCGACGAGTGTATGGGATGAAATCGCACAGGAAACGATGGCTGCGGTGGAACATATACCCGCTGCATTTGTATGGGTGCTAGGAAACATCGCCACTAACTGTTCGCAGTTTACAGCCGAGTCTTGGGGATTCTGGTTCATGTACCTGGCACCTATCTTACTTCACAATCAATTTCTGAAACAAAAGTACTACATACAGTACATGTGTGCAAGCTGGGGGAATTGATGAAACTCATGCTGCGGTTTCAAATTGCCCACGAAGAGGTGGACGACCTCGACATTCGATTATGAAGATGGGTAGAAAAGTATGAAAAGTGAGGTTCTCTGATGTGAGCGAAATGGCAGTACTTACAAACTCCTTCGTGCTCGTCAGGTATTATTATCAGTACCATATTGAACATCTGCCAGCGTGCACGCTCACCATCCATGGGCTGCTTCATGTGGCTGAGGGCATCCGTTTCTGTGGTCCAGTGTGGACAACATGGAGCTTCTTCATGGAGCGCTACTCCGGGACCTTACAGCGGTTAATTCGATCCCGATGCCAGCCGTGGAGCCACTTGAACAATGTGCTGCTGCACTCGATCGCACTTGAACAAATTTCTATGCGATACAATCTCTCTGCTGAACTCGCTTTATGGGATGATCGAGGCAATGACGGGCCAGTAGGATTTGAGTGTGTGTTTGCAGATTGTAAGTATCACATCAGCAAATCACAAAAAATGCTCCAGTTTGCCACAGAGTTTGTTATTGTTCACAGTACCCTACAGTATTGTACAACATTCCAGAGTGTCCAGTTACCCAGTCTCACAGCAACACTCTGCCACAGTGCACCACAGGATGCCCAGAGCACCCCAACACCACAGACCTCACAGGAGCACAGCCACAATGAGAACAAAAGTTGTAGCCCATGATCACAGGACCATGGGAATATGCTTATCTCATTGATATGCCCAAAAATGGGTGAGAAAAATGCAAAATACAAAAAAAAATTGATGTCTTCAAAAAATTAATTTCCAATATGTCATAATGAAAGTTGTAGTGCCTGACTAGAGGACCCCAGAGGTATGCTTATCTCATCCATACCTGCAAAAATGATTGAGATAGAGGCAAAATACAATTGGTGTAGTGTAGTGTACATTTGTATTACCAAAAGTGTAGTGTTGTGGCGCATTTTTGATTACCTAATGAGTGTAGTGTTTTGATTAGCAATAGTGTAGTAAACTCCGCATTTTTGACTACCAAATAAGTGTAGTGTTTTGTAATGTTTGATTAGCAAAGTGTAGTGTAGATGTGTATTACCAAAAGTGTAGTAAAAGTCCGCTTTTTTGACTACCAAATAAGTGTAGTGTTGATTAGTGTTTTCATTACCAAAGTGTAGTGTAGATGTGTATTACCAAAAGTGTAGTAAAGTGCGCATTTTTGACTACCAAATAAGTGTAGTGTTGATTAGTAATTGATTAGCAAAAGTGTAGTAAAGTGCGCTTTTTTGACTACCTAATAAGTGTAGTGTTTTGTAATGTTTGATTAGCAAAGTGTGGTGTAGATGTGTATTACCAAAAGTGTAGTGTTTTCATTACCAAAGTGTAGTGTAGATGTGTATTACCAAAAGTGTAGTGATGTGGTGCATTTTTACTACCAAATAAGTGTAGTGTTGATTAGTGTTTTGATTACCAAAGTGTAGTGCAGATGTGTATTACCAAAAGTGTAGTAAAGTGCGCATTTTTGACTACCAAATAAGTGTAGTGTTTTGTAATGTTTGATTAGCACAGTGTAGTGTAGACTATTGATTAACAAAAGTGTAGTAAAGTCCGCATTTTTGACTACCAAATAAGTGTAGTGTTGATTAGTAATTGATTAGCAAAGTGTTGTGTAGAGTTTTGATTAGCAAAAGTGTAGTAAACTCCGCTTTTTTGACTACCTAATAAGTGTAGTGTTTGATTAGTAAAGTGTAGTGTAAATTTGTATTACCAAAAGTGTAGTGTTGTGGCGCATTTTTGACTACACGGCCACACCTGAGGCCCAATCAGACTTAATCTGAGAATATGAGTCGGGTGGAGTCGCGTGAGACATGGGTTTGACGCATTCCTGATTGGGGCGAGCAGCAAATTCACTATAGTTTACAGCAGGCACAATCTTCGAGTGCAACTTTTTTAAAGGCTGGAGTAGACACAAAAAAATGCATCTTGGCGGTTAGGGTCAATGCAAGTCGACGTTTGTTTTAATATTTTATTATGTAATACAAAGTTCCAACGTTCAGTTCCGAACAATGAGCGAGGAGTTTGCACACCCCAAGTGTAAGTTCCACCCCTATCACGGCATTACACATTGCACTCGCTCTTGTTGCATCCACGTTTTGACAATACCTGCAAACAGTCTGGACAGTCGGCGTCGGTCGCAACCAGTACAAGTGGTCATGCCTGGCCTGCAAGGACGACAAGTGGCGGGATGCCCGTGCTGCTCGATGACATGAAAAGACCACCCAACATCAAGAAAACGTTGGGTACCTCCTCTCCCCTCAACGCTGCCCTTCAAGCTCTCCAACCCAACCTGATGTGGCCCCACCATCTCCCAATTTATTGACGGACCTCTCGACATCCACTCATGGCCCACAACGTCCACTTGAGGTGGCTCCTCCTTCTGATAACCACGATCAATTTCGACTTGACTGGGACGCAATCAACCACGACGAACTGTATCTCACATCCATGCATGAAGAGCGACTGACAACAATGGCTAGCAGCCTAGCTGCCTGGCTGGCTGATGGTCAGGACTCGAATTTCTCAGATGAAAGTGGCTCAGATCCTCCTGACATCCAAGATGAAGACGTTGAGCCGGGTAAGTAACCCCACATCGTATGATCAGGCATCGGGCTTATTATACTTGGTGATCCCTCAGAACCACTTCAGCGGCTCAGCCAGGTGCGCAACGGCCATCTCAGCGTGGATTTACACCTCCAAGCCCCACATGGTTTCCATGGCCGGATAAGCAGGTACGTACTCATTGTAACGTCGACGTTTCATCACTGACATTCATTGATAACATAGACATGCATACTGGACGTTCTACGGCACCTCCCGCACTCCCTGTTCTCAGATACACAACTTCAAGTCATCCTTTGGGCACTTAGCATTTCCGGCGTTGACAATGTCCCTTCCACCAGGTTAACATTGACAGCTCGCTCCAGTCCCAATACGGGATTCCATCAGTCCGCTATGAAGGAGCACTGGGCCACATCTATTATGTCAACCACCTGCCTTCTATCATCGCTCAAGTAAGTCAATTTCATGAGCTGCGAAATCTTAATCCATAACTTGCAACCTTACAGGAAATGGCAAATCCATGCATTCGCCTGCACATCTGCCATTACCCAGAAGATGCGGCAGGCCGACTCGACCAACCTTGGCAAGCAACGAGATGGCTGTACGAGATCGACCCCACCATCGCTACACCCATGATTCGCAAAGGCTGGCAAGACTTCTATATTTTTGAGTTGACGAAGTTGATGGATGGTTCAATGGTTGTTCCTGAGCGCTGGTATACCAAACCTGCTGCTCGGAATTCCTCGCCCTTTGACCTCAAGTATTGGGCTCGTGCATGGAGAGCTCAAGCTGTTATCACCAATTGCACACGTGGATACGTCATCCACACACATGACGTTGTAGAGGTACCTGCCACTGATCTTCTTCTCTCGTTTCCGCAGCTGCTTCAAACCTATCGGAGCGAAGTACAACCAGACCCATGCAATATCATAGGTGCGTTAGAAGTTCACAATATCTCTGCATCCACTTCAACATGTTACAGGTTTGATAGAAACGAGAGGCGATGGTATCCTCCCATGGACACTGACTGACCCTACAGTCGGTAATGAGTGGCGCTTGCGCGCACGAGGACATCGTGTTCTCACATACATGATATGGCTCTACTGCGATGACACATCCGGCAATATGTCGAAGAAGTGGAACAAACACAACTCGTTTCTTTTTACTGCCGCTGGTCTCCCACGTGTCATGGTTCACAAAGAGAGTAGTATTCATTTCCTCGCAACTTCTAACATCACGCCACCGCTCGAAATGCTTGATGGGATTGTGGATCAACTGGAGTAAGTCATCTCCATTCAGTTTCGAGTGTGACATTCATCACTATGTCGACCTGCAGACATGCACAAACACATGGAATCTGGGCCTGGGATGTAGAAGCAAGGGAGATGGTCCTTGTCATCCCAGCGGTTCTGGCAATGCTTGGTGACAATCCCATGCAGAGTGAACTCGCATGTCATGTGGGCTTGCAGGGTAAATTCTTTTGTCGCAATTGTTGGGTCCAAGGAGCGGGGGGGGAGTCCGGACAACCTCCTGACCTCACAGGTAGAGTGGGACCGACTAACTTAGATGACGACACTCGGTCAGTTGCTTCCGACTCTGATGGGTCACTTCACCAGGATGTTATACGTCAGTTGAAGGGCAAGGGTCGCCGCTCAGAGACAATGCAAGATCTTGTGGATCGAGCAAGGCGCTTTCTCGGAGTAAGTCCATCCCGCGTTCCATTCACATTGCAAATAATTAAGTATACTCGTTGTCATTGAGGCCAACACACCCCGCACACGACAAGACACGATTACCAAGCTTCGTAGCATGTTCCACGAGGTCACTAGCGGCAAGGGAAAAACGCGATACACCAAAATGAAGACGGATACGGGCATCAAGGACACATACATGGATGTGTTCGTTGAGCACATCCTCAAACGTGTGAAAGGTACCCGTGCGGGGACAGAGAAATATACTGATGCAGTCAGCGCAATCACTCAGGGTCATCCAGTCGACCACTTCATGAGCCCAGTATGGAGGATCAAAGGTAAGATTTGTAAACACCGTTCGATCGCTTCCATCACTCACTTTTTTGAGGTCTTGATCCCCATCAAGACACCCCGGTTGAAGTGCTACATGTCATATTACTTGGATTCATCAAATATTTCTGGCACTGTAGAGATGGTAGATGGGAGGCCTGGGGGTTTACCTGAGGTCTCCTGGGGTGAAGAGAGTGGTCAGTTCGACCCAAGGGGACTGGAGTTGCTTGGTAGGGAGTCAAAGAGCAGAAAGAATAGACTGGAAACGTGCCCTGAAACCCAAACGAAGTCGAGATAACATCTAACGGCTGTCTGATAGAGGAGAAGTAATATTCCGAGGCTCTCGGGCTCGGAATTCCGTCTCTTCGTCTCTGGTAATGTGGCTGTTTATTTTTCTAAGTAAGTACAGTACATGCTAAGTACGAGTCCGGCTTACATAAGCCAAACTCGTCCAAACACTAAGTAAAAAAAAGGTAAAGTAAAAGAATAGAAAGAGAAACTAAGATGGAAACAAAGAAATATAGTATTTACCATGGTAGGGAGGATGCCCTCCCTACAGCGCGATGCAATCTCAAGGATGAATGATGCTCAGAAGGATGAGCTTCAGGTCCAGTTATCATCACTCAATGTTTCAGGCCTCGGCATCCCTCCGTTAGCAGGTCAAACTTTGGTCCAGTATGCCGGATCACTCACTGGACAAGATTTCTGTGCCATATCCCAGGCTGTGCCTTTTGTACTCCACGACCTCGTACCACCTGAATGCTTCGAAGCATTCCTAGCCCTATCCTCTCTTGTACCACTTGTTTGGCAGCCGTGCATTGCCAACGTCGATGAGCACCTTGTATGTATCATGATTTGTGATTTGTTTTTCTACGTAAAACTAATCAATGTGTAGACCACTTTGCAAGCAGCAATCGATCACTTCCTCAACTGCACAGCCCGCTGGACACCACGATGGTTCAACAAACCAAAATTCCATATCATTCGCCACCTACCCGACCACATACGACGGTTTGGACCTGCCATACTTTTTGCTACAGAGGGGTTTGAGTCATACAATGCTGTAATCCGTGACCACAGTATTCACAGTAACAGATGAGCACCATCATGGGACATAGCCCACGGAATGGCCCGGGGTCATCGTATCTGCCACCTCCTGTCTGGTGGTACATTTTCTGCTCGAGGGCATGTTAACACTGAACTCCCCTATAGTGATGATGAACACGATTGGCTGGTACCTGGCCCTGGAGTCAAGTCACTTTTCAGTATCAGCTCTCCCTCAATCCGCAACGTCGTTGCAGATTTCTTTGGGTTAGACAATGATACGGTAACCTCTGAACCTGGTAAGTCAATCACGGCTCGTCAGCCAAATGGACTTAGACCCAAATGAGTGCCAGGTTCATGTGTACATGACAAGACGCGGCCACGAATGCTTGAGAAGACAAGTACTGCGATGCGAGTCCCGCATGCCCTGCAACACGTTGAACGCCGTCTTTATCAATCTTGTCAGTCTGTGGCCACTTCAAATGGTGATATATGTCGGCTCGGTGACTTTGTTCTTGGACAAGACCCTTGTGCAGCTAGCGGGGCTCTCCCTCTCATCAGATGCGTTCACGAGATTCTTCAGATATGTCACTCACGTGCACAACAGAAGAATCAGGCAAATTGGGTTTTGCTTCAAACATTCCAGGTCACTGGCACTGTGGATGTCTATCATCTGCCATGCCTACGGGTGTCAGCATGGCTCGTGCTACCAGCCAACATAAGTGATGTTCTGCGTAACTGTTGTCCCGTTTCTGATTCATGCATGTTTTCCGAAGGCTCTTATTTGTTGCATCAATGTCCAGCACAACTGTGCAGGAAATAAATGTACTGGATCTTCCACGATATCCATATACGAGGAACGCGAGAAAACTGCGAAGACCATGCGACGCATCGAGCATCGCAACCCAACGGACCTTGTACTTAACATTGCACAGATGCGCAACACCATTCACATGCAGCAATTCCGCACTCAAGTACAACAGATGGATCGTGATTGGGCGATCCACACAGGCGCTGCAGCCGAGCTCAACGCCCAGAGATTCAAGCAGGTTAAAAATTCAAAAGTTCATGCCACCAGGCAAACATGTAATCCAAGTCCTTCCGTGGTGGGAACCACCCGCTTCATCAACATCTTTCATCAGACAGGTGTGCCCATCCTGTCTTTGCGAATGTCATTTCACATGACCGAGCTGCAGGAGACACAGACACTTGACATGCACGTGATCTCATATCGAGTGGTGAGTGTTGATCAATGTCTGAAATTTATAAATGGGGCCTGCAGTTTTTTTTTTTTTTGACAGTCTTTCATTGTTCGTCGACCACTGCATCAGTGTGAAAACTCACAGGACAAGTCCCCCCAATGTTTCTTATTCTTCTTTCTCTCATTCCTCCGATCGAATCATTTATGTCTCAGCAGCAACCACAAACCAATCATTACCGTGCCTTCGAAGATCTGGGAAGAAGCATCCAAACCCCAGATCACAGGTCACATCGGAGCACATCAGGTAAGTGCACCCCATCGGTGTCCAGACAAAACGTCAAGCTTACATGCGTACAGGGACACCTCGCCCTGTTCAGGTGAATCCACCCCGCGTCCTGGCATCCGAAGGACCACAGGTGACACTGGAGGCTCTGGCGAGCCCTCAACCGGATCACAGGCCATACCAGAACATGGCAGGTAAGTATGGTATTATACCATCCAGATACAACACTAACGCAACAAAAAAAAGGGACTCCACTCCCACAGCAGTTGAACGCGACACGAATGATGATGCCTGAGATGTCTCGTACATCTGATATACCAGGTTCTGATGTGTCACGTCCAGCTTCTGGTCCATTTCATGAAGACGAGTGGCAACATACTCCGGCCCCGGATGATGAGTCACAAGGCGAGTTGCACAACTTTCCTTATGAGTCCTCCATCAGGGAGGCTCCTGTAACCCCAGGTTACACCCCTGAGCACTCTGAAGGTGACCACATCGCACGCTTGAAACTGTGGGCCGAAAAAGTCACAACCAGATTCGAACTCAAGGCATCTCAGTTCTCGGACCTCAGCATGTTCATCGAGGTAAGTCATAGCTTTTCAAATGCTCATCACTCTGACATTTGTTGGCATACTCAGCTTGGCAGAAACCTGGACACTGGAGATCTTCGCATGCGAATCTGGCAGCTGGCCACCAATTACAAGCTTTTGAATGGCATGGAGGAGATAAAGGCACACACGGTAAATACCAAGAATGCCGTGGAGACAGCCACTGCTGGCATCAGAAGCGGCTTTCAGCTGAGCACTGATCAGATGGTAAGTCATATGCTCATGATACCGTGCAGGTAGTGTTGCCGCGAACCGGACCAAGTCGAATTGAAGTGGTAGTTCGGCCACACTTCGACTCACCGAGGTGTAACAAACTGAACTTGAACGAAGTCGCTAAAACAGTCATCCAATCGCGTAGTTGCCCTATCTTAACCCATTATGGTATGACCTGCCACTTCGGTACAGTTCGGCATATACTTCGTTCTACTTCACACTGTCGAACTGACCGAAATGACGTAGAATTCGAATCGAAGTGAACTTACTTCGAGTTGAGCTCGGTTCGACGGCAACACTACGTGCAGGTGCTGAATGACAAGAACAGTCGCAAGTGCTTATTATCTCTAAAGACTTGATCGTGCAAGCTGGCCGAACGAAATATAAAGCACTGCATGTTGATGTCGAGGTGAGTCCGACCACTGGCTGGAATATCATCTCTCTCCCTCACCCTACACTCACATTTAGGAACGGCTGAGGTCACGCGCTGATAGCTATGGCTTCCAAAATGTTTTCGGAAACCCCACAAATGAACGCGTGCTTCGTGCAGTGATCAAAAAGGAATGCAGCGCAGTCCAAAACAAATTCCGCACGCTGGTGAGTGGTCCTTGCCGATAAGTGTTTCATATGCACAAACTGCCTAAACAGATTCTGGATAGTACCGGTTGGGAGGGAAAAACACGCATGATGCTGGAGGAACTTACATGGACAGCCTTAAGCAAGTACAAGCGGGGGGGAGTCGGTTCAGGATTGAAAGCTGAGCATCAATTACACCTGGCATATCTGGTATGGTGTATACGTTTACCTGTTGACTGACACTGACCCATGGAGCTTTCAGCGATATTATGGGCGTGCACATCAATATCTTGTGGGGCCGGCAGCAACTGAAGAAAGTGGTATCGAGAGCAGGGAAGATGCGGCGCCCATGGAAGTGAGTGTGGACGAATCAGTCGACAAACCCCCTGCGAAACATGCCAGGTCGGTGAGCAACAAGGCACCCCCTGGGAGAGTGAAAAAAGGGCGTGACTTCTGGAGTGCGATGGACAGGCTATTCATGAAGGATATCGAACAGTATGCCAGGGACATGAAGAATGAAAAATGGCGCAAGTGAGTGCTCTTTCATTGGCATGGCTTGTCGAAGTCTAATGCCTGCAAACCTCAAGCTTCTTCAACGATATCATCATTCAGGATCAAGCTCGCTACGGAAGAAATGCCAGCTCCATCCTACCTCCTCTCCCCAGCATGTACACCGAGCCAACGCTGGCTACTGCACCCTCCGGATCTCGCCCCTCCTCTACTGTTGTTTATCACGGCACCTCACATATGAGCCAGACCCTCCCCAGGCAACCTTCCACGTCCGACACCTTACCACAAGCCATTCGTGGTGGCAGCGACCGTCTGCCCTCCTCGGACAGCCCTGAGGATCTGTTAAGCCCAAATTTCTAAGTCTCGTTAACACATTATGGCTACGCTTTACAGCTTTAAATGTATCATATGCACTGAACCACGTATATATGTGTGCTGTGTGTTTCATAAGTGTGCGCGATGGCTGCTCCAGTCAGATGAAATCAGGATCACAACGGGATCTGGCCCAGTTTGACAGCTCCCACAGACTCAAGTCTGTCTAAGTCAGATTTACAACTGGCGTAGTTATTGTCAAATTCTGTCAAACACAAAGTGCACCCCGAAGTGCCCAGTCGCAGTCTGTCAAGTGTCAGACTTGTGTCCCTGCTGACGCAATCCTAACTGCATCAACGGGGTGGCCGTGTACCAAGTAAGTGTAGTGTTTTGTGATGTTTGATTAGCAAAGTGTACTGTAGATTTCTATTACCAAAAGTGTAGTGATGTGGCGCATTTTTGATTACCAAGTAAGTGTAGTGTTTTGTGCTGTTTAATTAGCAAGTGTAGTGTACATTTAGTGTACATTTGTATTACCAAAAGGGTAGTGTTGTGTAGTGTTTGATTAGCAAAGTGTAGTGGACAGCTGTATTACCAAAAGTGTAGTATTTTGTAGTGTAGTGTCCGCTTTTTTGACTACCAAATATTTGTAGTGTGACTAGGAAATGTACAGTAGTGTTGATTAGCAAAAAAGCGTAGTCATGATTAGGATTGTTGTGTAGTGGGCACAGCCACTAATGCCTCGAAATTTTGCAAAGTCACAAAAATACCCAAAAATGCAATATAGTGGACACCAAAACTCACACCTTTCGTGCAAGTGGCCAAAGCTGACCAAACAATGGCCAATTCCTACTATAGGGTAGTGTATGCCACTAGCCCACTACTACCACACATTTGATTACCCACAAGTGTAGTGGTAGTAGAAAAAAGCGTAGTACTATTAGGAAAAAGCATAGTACTATTAGGAAAAAGCGTAGTACTATCAGGAAAAAGAGTAGTAGTACTAGTAAAAAGTGTAGTAGTATTAGCAAAAAGCGTAGTAGTATTAGCAAAAAGCGTAGTAGTATTAGTAAAAAGCGTAGTAGTATTAGCAAAAAGTGTAGTGGTACTAGTAACAAAGGTAGTAGTATTAGTAAAAAGTGTAATACTATTAGCATCTTATGTGGTAGTACTTGACTTTGAATATATTACTACTTTTGACTTGATTTCTGTTTGATGGAGTGATAAGCCTATTACCTTGAAAGTGTAGTAGTGGTATTAGCAAAAAAAGGGTAGTGGTATTAGCAAAAAAAGCGTAATGGTATTAGGAAAAAAGCGTAGTAGGGGTATTAGCAAAAAATGGTAGTGGTATTAGCAAAAAAGCGTAGTAATAGTGTGGTGGGCTGGGGTAGTGTTGCCGCGGCTCGGCAAATTGGCTCGGCTGTGGCTCGGCTGTGGCTCGATTGCTGCCGGCTCACTTTCCAAAACTGGAATCCGCATCACCCATTGGTTCGGCTGAAGCCGGCAGGTAGTCGCGGCTGAAGCCGACTAATTACCAAGTCTGTACTACTATGTAGTAGCGTCCATGACTGTCTATGTTTGTAATACGTTGCCACTCGAGTCTCCAACTCTTCCCGTAATGTCGCGGCATCGCCAGACTCGCCAGTGGCCACGATATTTGATCCTTCAATGTGGGATTCCAGACTCCAGAGTATCCAGTCACCAGTGAGTCCTCTCAAGACTCGTTTGCCACAGACTCACAGTAATTCAGCTCAACTGCCAGGGCCCAGGGCCGGGCAGCGATCAGTGAGCATCGTCCTCGCGCAGTGGCGCAGCTCCTTGAGGAGTCCATGCCGCCGTTATCCGTAAGTGTCTTTCTCGCCACACCTTATCTCTCAGTATTCTGCATAGACTTGAGTCTCTGACACTTAGTCTCTCCATAGGACCATAGTCGCAAACGATTCAATCACCCAGTCGCCATTTTCATGACAAGATGGGTCGCTGTCGCGCCACTGAAGACGGCCATGCTCAGTGGCAGGGGACGCCAGTATCTCATCCCCAGCCCCCCACGACCTCGTCAAGTACCCCCATTAAACCGAGAAAACCTGCGGATAGGCTCTTTTCGACCTTCACTCGTTATCGCCACCCGACATTGAACTCCATCGGCAAAAACATGATCGGTTCCATGGTTGGTCCTATGCCTATCAAGGATTTCCTGGAAAGCTTTTTTCCCACTTATCGCATTCCCGGATACTGTTCGACGGCGAATCTGTTCCAAAAGGGAGTCTCTTTCGAACGGACGCTCAAAGCCACAGGCAAGTTGGATATGTACGAGCCATTTGTGAGTAGTATTTCCAGTTATGCACCAATGTACTGCTGCTGAACTGTACTGCATTAGATCGAGGAGATCAAGCCGTTTGCCCCACAGCTCCACTTCGTCGACTCCCATGCTCGAGGAGACAAGAAGAACGGGTATGATTTTGAGATCAAGCCTGATGTCAGTGTCTATCATGAATCACTCGATGGACCCGTTCCTGCAGGTTGTGATATTTCCAACCTCGATATGCACATCGAGTTTAAGTGGCACAGATTCGACGATCCATTCCTCGCCCCCTCCGACAACGATCGGGACCAAGTCGCATTTCTTGGCTCCTCCGACACCCAACAAGACATGTTAGGGCAAATCGGGGCCTACGCTGCCGCACAGCTCGCCTCTCAGCTTCGCACACATGCATTCTCATTGTATATTCTACGCGATACTGCCCGCATAATTCGATGGGACAGGGAAGGAACCATCGTCACCGAACCCATTTCATATACTACCGACTCTTCCCTTGTCGAATTTATCTCTCGGTATTCGAAGGCGCCACCTGAATTACGCGGCGTTGACACCTCGGTATCCCGCCCTTCCAAGGTTGAGGCTACATCTGCAAGGGCTAAGTTGGGCTTGCTCGCAGATGTGCCTATGTTCAAGACTGCTATCCCAGGAAGTGATGACGGTTCACCATTGTCAGTTATCTTTACCCTCCCGGACGTCCTCTCCTCAACTCCCGCTTGTCATGGAACATGTGCCTGCCCCACGTATGACCCTTCAGGGGATCACGTAGTATTCTTCAAAGACTCCTGGCGGGTCAACGGCCCTGATATGATACCGGAAGGCAAAATATATGTGGAACTCAATAAAAACGGCATTCCTCATGTCCCCACCTGCCTTGCAAGTGGTGACGTACGGTGTTGGCCCGAACAAGAGACGCAGACGAAGAAGTATGCAGGGTCTCCTTGGGCCTGTCGACAAGGGCTATCGATCACTTCACACACTCATTACCGGCTTATCCTGGACATTGTTGGAGAAAGGTTGACCAATTTCACATCTTCTAGGGAGTTGGTGCAAGCCATACACGATGCACTTGTTGGTGAGTTATTTCTACCTTCTTTTCTTAGGACGTTCCGTTGACTGGAGTCACTTTATTGCCGTGATTCCCAGCTCATAAATTGGCATATGCACTGGGCCTTCTCCACCGTGACATTAGTACAGGGAACATTATTATCTTTCGTGGCCGCAGATACTTGATTGATTGGGACTTAGCAAAGGCCACCAACGTAATAAAGCCTCGGCAGGTGACGCACACTGTATGTACCACTAACCTCCCAATATCTGTTCTTCTGATGTGTGTTGGACAGGGGACCTGGCAGTTTATGTCTGCGCACCTTGTCGAGGATGCAAGTGCAACCCATACGTTCAAGGATGACCTCGAGTCCTCCTTTTGGGTGCTACTTTGGACGGTCGTAATGTTCTCTAAGTCATCGTTTTCTATCGAAGAGCGTAGCAACTTCATTAGGGGCACTTTCGAATCCGCCCCAGGTGGAGAGGGGAAATGGAGCGTGCTTGTTTCGCAGCAAAAACTCAAGAGAGATCTCTTCCCCGATCGGCCCTCGCTGTATCAGTTACTTAAAGATCTTGCGGATCTTTTTGCTTACGACTACCACGTCCCCACTGACTCTGAGTGGGATCTCCTCGTTCCCTCTGAGAACCCTTCGCTTAGGGAGATAACCCTCATGGAAGCATTGCCAATATTCCACCACAAGCAGTCTGTTGAAAGATTGCAAAATCACGACTACGTTATCGGATGTTTTGCGACCCACCTGAACTCTGGCACATGGCCAGAAAATGACGCGGCCGTGATGCAACTCTTGATGGAGATAAACTGTTGGGGTGAAGAGGGGTCCGGTAACGTAGGTATCCTGAAATCGAAGCATATTCTAGATCGCGTATTAGAGGAGGAGGAGGAGGAGGAGGAGAGAAGTCACAAAAGGGCGAGGCCAAGGCATAAAAGGCGCAAGA